>JAXQQM020065854.1:0-62297 GCA_034641835.2 Pinus albicaulis
TCTTATGCTCAAACAATCTTCTCATTATCTTCCTTGCAACTTCTCAATTTAGCTCTCAAACATGTGAGGGCCACCATCTAGTTATGGGATTTTTTCTCTTATTTTCTCTCGTCCTTTTATTATGGAGTCCTCTTCCTGATGATGATAAGGTTAGGGTATGTTGTGTTAGCCACCAATAAAAATTTGTTATACCAAATGGTGGCTAAATCTTTTTTAGCCTTCAAGAAACAATTAATTTCCAAATTGTGAGTTCTTGAAGTCTTATGATGTCCTTTATCCTTGGAAATTACTCTTCACTGCTGTTTCACTTCAAAGCCCTCAAATACCTGCTGTTTACTGAGAGAAAAACTGCTCATAAAGCTCCATTTTCCCTCATTTACACTTCTCCATTTTCCTTTTCCATTTCATCCATAAACCCTTTCATTTACCTCTCATTCCCTCGAATTCCCCTTTAAAGCCTTATAAAATCCCTTTACAAGGTTTAAAACCCCATCTTTACCCTTATCGAAACCTCTAAAAACCTCTGAAAAACCCTCATTTTGGCCTAAAAACCTTCATTTTCCTTTAATGCCTTAAGCCCCTTTCGGCCTTAAGCCCCAGCCCCTTTCTGCATATAAACCGCACTATGACCAAGCGCAAAGAGATTAATCGCATCACAAAACTAAATCACATCACAAAACACTTTTAACTTGTTTACATAGTTATTTGCCTCTCGCCGATGCGATCCCGCGATCAATTCTCCGCCGTTGATCCAATCCATTTTGCCAAGATCTAACGGCCCATATTGCTCCCTGTTCCAAATATGCCATTCTGCCTTTTCCCTCATCGTTAAATCTCCATAGTTGATCTCTCCTAGATCTAACGACTCTCGCTCCATCGCAAATCGACAATTGCAAAATTCCCTTTATCCTTTATTTTTTCCTCCTCTGATGCCGATCCTCCAATCTAATCTCAGTCGTTGAATCCACAAGAACCAATGGCCCAGATTCAATCGTGTTCCATCATAAGCCTTTCACCATCGTGCTCTCTAATTAAATCTCCACCGTTGATCTCTAAAACCGATCCGACGGTCAACGCTTAATCGCATATCGCAAAATAAAAAACCCCGATGTTCTGGCCTCTTTATTTTTCTCCGATGCGATGTAATCCTGACCGTTGATCTCTCCTAGATCGAACGGTCCACGCTTCATTGCATCGATCTCATCCATCTTGTAATCCCTCCGACATTAACCTGCCGATTTAATCCTGACCGTCGATCTCTTATAGATCGAACGGTCTATGCTTAATCGCATCGGCATATTGCATCGCCACTTTGCCCTTTTCCTCCCGCCGATGCGATCTAGCGATGAGATATTCACCGTTGATCTTATTAAAATCCAATGGCCCACATTTCTTCTCCCTTTTAAACCCCTCCCTTCTCATTCATCCACCATATTTAATCTCCACCATTGATCTGCTCATAATCCGACGGCTCCCATTCATCCTTCCCTCTGCCCTTTATAAAAGGTGGGGCCCTCTCTCCTCGTTTCTCCACCATTTTCCTTTGAAACCTTACCTTTTCTGTATATTTTTGTTTCCCGACAAAAAGGTTTTAAATGAATCCTAACTGTCGATATCAAAGATCAAAGGCCATCAGGCCCCATCCTTCTGCCTTTTTCCCTTTCCCTTCATTTCTTCCTATCTGCTTCATTTTTCGATCTTAACCATTCATAAAAAAATTTTAACGATCAGGACTTAACCCAATAGCCATTGCACCCATCCACTACATGCCAATTTTGCTGACGTCACCCTGGACCCCACACACACTTGACCCCACAACTCTTCATCCATCACGCTCATCTCACACCGTTGGATTTGGAGCCTCCAATCCAACGACCCAGATTCAATCTTGCATAATTTTTGGGCCTTTCCCATAGTGCGCAAATTTTACGCGATAAAAGAGGTTTTGGACATCCACGTGTCAAACACTAACCTATATCACGTTCCAAAAGCTAAAAACCACTTATCACCCAAACACAATGTGAAAATCGTTGTCGGTTTTCCGCCAAACCACTGTCCTCCACAATGTTATTTTTACTTTTAATCTTGGTCGTTGATTGTTAAGATCGGACGACTTATATTATAACGTGACCCATTCTCTTTCCCCTCACATTTTCTCCCAAAACATTTCACCGAGCAATCCCAGTCGTCGATCTCTGAGATCAGACGGTCCCGATTTAATCTCACCACCAATTCATTTGCCCTCATCTTTTCTCCCAAGTATTTCACTGAATGATCTCGACCGTTGGATATTCTAATCCGACGGCTCTGATTTAACCTCGCTCCCAAACCTCCAAAGCGGTTTTACACCTATCCGCGTAGGATTTTTATAATTTTTGTTTGTTTTGTGCCTGTTATATGAGTTTTTCCACAGTTTTAAAAATAACATGAAGGCGAGGATGACAATCCATAGGCAGATATTCACGAAGAAGGGGAACCTACAGGGTTCAAATTATGTTTTTACCCATGCCTCATGAGCATCAGTGATATTATGAAACCCTCTACACACCTGTAAACAACAAACACAGGAAAAGTTAATTAATAAAAGAGTATCAGTGTCAAATATGAAGATTACGACTTAATCAAGCCTGAACACAAATCCAAAGATAAATCACCGTGTTTATAGAATCATATCAGTTGAAGAAGCCTCCATTTGCCACATCAAAGGGGCTAATTGAATCCCCCAGCTACCAAAGCGCCACCTACAGCCTCAATAAATCAAAGAAGGCATAGTTATTGCCATAGTCAGTGATATTTTGTTTAAAGTAGCCAGACTTATTGCAAACCCTGCCTGAAGAGTTCTAAATCCAAAAAAATCTGCTAAGCAGCTAAAACACTTAATGGAAGCCAATTAATATAGAGGAAAGATCAGAGCTCTCCTCTATTTAGCCCCTGAAAAGGCCGAGAAGCACAAACTCCGCATTAATTGAAGAGTTAGATCCTTCTTACACTCCACCTCCTCATGCTTCTATAAATATTGCTGTAGAAGACAATACAAAGGTTGGTCTCTGGATATCTATCGCATGTAAATAGTTTTCTAAAGATGTTGTAGCCTTGTTTGTAATTGAAGACACATAAGTTGAAATGAGAAGTTTGAAGCTATAGAGACCCACTGGACTTGAAGATTGTAACCATTTTGAACATCAAATACAAATAGCTGATTTATGGGATCCTGGTCTATGTCAATGGTGATGTGTTTCTTATTGTAAATTGTTATTTTCTTTTTGTTTCCATTCTGTCCACTTTTCTCTGATAAAGAACAACAAATATAGATTAGGATGTACTTCTGAAGTACCATAAATCTCACTGAAAATATTTATCCTTTATGTTTTCTACTGATAGTTTATTTAAAGATAATTCAATAGAGTGTGATCAGTCAAGGAATGTTGGTTAGCCCATGTTTTGCCGAGTGTAGCTTGAAATATTGTCTTTGAATGTTCTTGAGAAGCTTGCTAATTAAATTTGAGCTATATAAGTTCATGGTTAGCCCTGTCCTCTGGTTTATCTTCAACAGTTGATTTGAAAAGTTCCCTTAGGATTATGTTGAAAGCAACCTAGTTTCAAAGTACTTACCTGATCTTAGACTACTTGTTATGTTTATCATGAATGTTTTCCTTTGAATATGCTGAAAGCGGGCTAATTTAAAAGTCTTTACTTGATCTTAAGCTATTCTATGTGTTTTAAATGTTTTCTCTTGAAAGTACATCAAAAGCAGGCTAGTTTAGAAGTACTTACTTGATCTTAGATTACTTTTATGTCTTTCCTTAAGTGCATGCCAAAAGCAGGATAGTTTCAAAGTACTTACTTGATCTTAGGTTGTCCTTTGTTCCTTCATCTGTTTGATTTCCCTCACTCCATTTCTTATTGTTCCATTCCATAAAATCAACTTAAAGAGATATTTTTACATATATGACTTGCCCCATAGACCACTCTTGAACCTTGCTATTTCAATTAAATCCTATTATGACTCCATAGCCCAATGGATTGAAGCTACTTCTTGCCTATCTTATTAGCTGAACCATTCTTTCACCTACTTACACCTTCACCCTTCATTTAGACTTCCTTCACCTTCATTATATCTTTGCCCAACCAAAACAAACAAAACAACCCTTGTTCTTAATTACTAGCCTAATATCATACTAAAACTTTGAAAGATAAATCAATATTTGCACTTATAGAGAGATCCCTCTCTGGATTCAGGAGGGCTAGATCCTAGAATCCCAAAGTGGTTCAAATGTTGTCTTTGCAGCTTTAGTCTTGCCAATATGCTAAAATTACAGGGAGCTGTTGTACTCTACCATTCCGCTGCTAATTTATTTATCCTTGCTATAATTTGCATATTATTCTCTCTCTCTCTCTATGTTATTTCATACGCATGACTGTTATAAAATAAAAAAAAATCAACTAAATTTACTCACCACTTCAACATATATAAATTAGGCATCATTGGTATAAAACTAGTTGAAAATTCAAATCCCATGTTAGTATATAGTTTATAAATCAAAATGACATGTCATCAATCTATTAAACCAACAATCACATCAGTTGTTAGTTAATCTTTAGCACACATGTATATGTGTGCCAATAAAACCATTAGGTCAAATGCTTTAGCTTATGTGTAAGTGTGAGCCTATTTAGGTTCAATTTTGAATTTTTTGCCCCATAATGATTCACTTTTGGACTCTATAACAGAGCTCTAAAATTCCACTTTCAATTCCCATCCATTCCAAGTGTTAAACATGTGCTTTGATACCACTTTATAACACTCCCTCCCACCACCTTGCATTATCTCAAGCTACGGGAGGTGTTACTTATTGTTTATCATGATCCCCAAAGTATGTTATGAGGATGCGATTAGCAAAAAACTTGTTTCTACAAGTCCGTGGAATTTAATTTATGATTTCACCATTATGTGTAGCTCGCTAAGATATTTATGGAAATACAAAATTCACCTTAATTTAATTCTTGGATATAAAGTTACACTCGATTAACGTTCATACTATCAAGAGAGGCCATGTCAGCAACCTAACCACGTGGTGCCCATGTGGCCTTCACTTAGATCTAATGGATCAAATTGGTGGGTATTGCCATTTGGCCCACGTCATATCACTATGGTTATCACCACCCACCTAATTTGGTATTAACAAGGAGAAGGTAAATTTGAAATGAGCAATAAAGGTAGCCTTGAGGTTCCACCTTTGTACACTATTTGGATCAACTATGCCTCCTCCAACAATCTTGTTACATCATAGGGTGCAAATACTTCAATGATAGGCAATGAGTGGTGGCTACAAACATTGTTCTCAATGCTACCAATTCCACCTGGACCTCACTATCATCCCTTACACTCCTTGCCCACAATCAAACACCATTTGTCCAAGTGTATCGACCTTCTTCATTTTTTCAAACTTAACCATTGTGGCTAATGGTTGATGGTCAGTGTTTGTACATACCACACCGTTCTACTAGGGTATGATTCCACCTCCCCTCGCTTAGTGTTAACCCGCCAACATTCACATGATTATAACTTCGGAAACCACCGGTGTTGGAGGTATACCATTCATCATAGAGAATAGAAATCGTAGAATAATGTTAGTGAATGGGAGGGTGACCACCTTGCCCATCCCCTACATCTTGCAGTATTAAGGCAAGTGTATTCCTGGGATTTATGGTCTAAGGCTTGAGGTTTCAACCTCTGTATTTAAACAAGGTAACTGATTTAGGAGTAGTTTGTCTATGTATTCATCTACATACTATTTGAGTACATCAACATAACCATAAAACAACTACACATTCTTCATGAAAATAATAATAAACAACATAGTCTAGGCAGACATAGATCCACGAATTTACAAGACACCATTTCAATCGTGGAAATATCAGTGAGCTTCAAGCTCATGCAATCATTCTTATTTACAATACCAAAGATATCTCATTATTCATAGTGTAATAAGATTCATAACAGTCCATAAGAAAATACATGTAAGCAATGTACACTTATCTATGTTATTAAGTATGGATGGAAATTGAAGGAGGGAATTCAACTCTCCACTCATTCGTAAGATAGCCACATTACAATCTTCCTTGTAACTAACAACCCCCAAGCCAAAACCAAACTATGACGGGATACGTAGTCAGGGAAATTCATACCCAAGGTTTAACCACACAACCAACAGAAGGAGACCACTTTCTAGGTGGTTTGTTGACCACTCTATAGCAATAAGCACCGTAGTGACTCACTTTCTCTCTAAGTTAAGACACAAGGCTTGACCCAAGGCTCAACTCGGGTATTGCTCAGTTCAAGGAGATTGAACCCATTGTTTAGATGGTTTATCAACTAGATATTCAAGGAAAGCATTGTGGAACCATGTATTCCATTGTCAAAGTGGTTTAATGACCTACTTAGCAAGAACTAAGTGGTTCGTTAGCTTCCTCTGTAAGAACTTAGTGGTTTAAAAACTCTTTCAAAAAGCACTGCATTGGCTCAACTTACTTTCCTAGTGCAATATCAACATTCTGAAAAGCACCCTAGTGCTTTATCAACTCATTCAACAAACACTAAGTGGTTTAACAACTTGTCCAACAAGAACTTAATGGTTTATCAACATACTCAGCAAGCACTAAGTGGTTCAATTCCTCATTGAGCCTCCTATTAGCCATATAGGCCTAGACACATGCATTATAGGGCCTTCTCATCATCATATAGGGAATGTCATCCCAATTTTAGGGAAATCTTGTTTATGCACCATTTTTCTTCACTGACTTATATTGTTCCTCAGTTTTCTTCAGTTTGTTTGCAATATCCCCAAGATTCCACTATGTATTATTCTTTCTTGTCTACTTCTCTACCATCTTATTCAATAAACGAATATTTTTTTTTGTTTTTTGTTGCCTTTTTTCTCTTCTTTTCCAATCCCCTTCACATTGTTGACCTTCCTCCTCTTCCTGAGGTAGTCATCTTCCTTAGCCTTGATGCACTAGGAGGATGGGGATTGGTTTTTTCCTTTTTACTATTAAGCCCACTCCAAAACTTTAATATTTTAGTTTTGTCATAACAAAGGTAGCTCACTGGTTAGGGAGAAGTATCAAGGTAATTAAATGAAGTCAAGTATAGGCCTACTCATGGAACACCACAAGAAAATTGACAAGCATGCATCGGGAAACTCCCTTAGAGCTTTTGATTTGTATGCCCGTCCATTCAGGTTGTTAGGGTCCTATAATAATAGGATTCATAATTTTGAATTTCCTTTGATTAGTCTTGTAATATGTACATACTTTTCTTTCTGCAAAATTTTTTTCCCATATTAAAAATAAAAAATGTAAAGAGGGTAAAAGTCCTAAAAGAAAAATCAAAGGACTTGAAAGAAAAAAGATCAAAAAAGAATGAAAAATGAACCCCAATAAAAAGAGATAAAAAATAAAACATGAAAGTGATGCAAATTCAAATGCCACTACTTTTTACTTTTTACTGCAAAATACGATTGTGTGTAGCTTGTTAAAAATGCCACAATACATGATAGTCAAACTGCTTAATCTTGACTTTTCATGCTTTAAATTTCATGCTGATAGATAGAAAATAAATATCTAGCTAAAGAGTTTAATCTTGGAAGATAAGCAGTTAGGTAGAAAATAATAAGGAGCTCAACAGTTTAATCTGAGCCCTTGGAAGAAATAAGGATAGAATTAGTTAGTTTTCTGATTGAAAGAAAAATTAATAAGGGTTTGCAAGCTCAAATGCACCCATGTAAATGAAGAAAAAATGTTAGAGTAAGTTGATGGGTAGGAAGAAGAAGTTTTCACAAGGCATGGATAGCAGAAAATTGGTCATTTCATTTACTAATTTCCCTTCAAAATCATTTCCCTATAAAAATACCCCTTCCCTTCATTTTTACTCTTTCCCCTTATTTCACTCATTTCCCTTTATTCAAAAAATCCCTTTTCCTAAGTCAAAACACATTCTATCTTTGGAAAAGTAAAAAAACCCTTTATTAATTTCCTTCTATTTCACAAAACCCATAAAAACACTTTATCCAAAGTCTAAATTCTTAAATCTATATGTCGGGCCCCACTACAAATATCCATCCCCGATATAAATTTACACATTAACACTTAATGAAATTCCTGCACTTGGTGACATTTCATTGGATAGTATTAACATTTAATTTGTGTATTAGCTCCCGTTATACCTTTTAAACTTGTATTATATTAATTCATTTATATATATTATTCCCAGCCTATTATTTTTATATAACCTATGGTTTAATTTCCCCACATGTGATATATCCCGGGCCCACTTATTATAAACCTGCCTTTTATAAAATCCCACTTACCCAAACCGCATTGGCTAATATATTAAACTCTGCTTATTACAAAGTCCCGACCCCATGCAATTAAAACCATAAGTTATATGTATATAACATATCGCATTGTTTAAACCCCAGGCCCCACGCCATCAAATACTGATACTCCATCACATCGTCCCATCCATCAAATCAGCACCCTCCAGATTCAATGGCTGATGAGCCTTGTCGCACATCTAAAAGCATGGTCCTTAACCACACCCCGACCTTGCGATATCTGTGGTTTTCAGAGCTCCGATCCTAGCTGCGTGGTGTCATTTAATTTGATCACATCCTCAAGATTTTTACCGCTTACCACCTTTTTTTCATGCAAAAAAATGCCCAACTGTATTATTGCCCATTGCGAAAACCACCCAGCCCATTTGAATTGACCGCACATTCAATGTTATAACCATTGTTGATTAAGATGCATATAGCTGCCCGTTACAACCTTTTTCACCATTTCAGTTACAAATTCGTGCAAAAGGAGCATTCCCGACCTAAGAAGTTGTTTCTGACCCTGTTTTAAAACCAAATTTCTAACAGAATTCACCAATGTGCTACTACAACTATTGCAGAAGTCATCCAAAGCATTATAAAGACCAGAAGAACCTCAAAAAATCCTTCTGCTACCTCAGAACCCTTCTACAAACCAGAATCCTCATTTTATCCAGGTATTCCTCAAAGAAAAAAAATGTTTCCTAAACCTGAAGGAAGTAATTCAAGTAATTGAATTAATTTAGGAGTTTTAGCAGTACTGTGTACCCTTATTTCCTTCCCCATCTTTCCTCGCAGACTGTTTCCTATCAGGAATTCGAGGTCCCTAAATTTTAGTGTTTCTTTGAAAAGGTAGAATATGTTGATTAATTAAATAATTTAGAAGCCATCTGCAAACCTGAAGAAAGCCCTCTTGCCTTCAAAACATTTTCTGCAAATCCTAGACCTATTTTTACTGAATTCTGAGATACTAAGATTGGCTTTGAACACAAAGAGTACAGTTTTATCAATTGAAAAAGTTTAAACCTTTGCACACCATAGATAATCCCCTGATTTCATCCTAAACCATTCTATAAACTGTTATAATCTGTCATAAGTGCTCCTAAAGGCCTAAATCAATTTTTTCTAAGTGAAAGATTAATCAATTGAAGAAATTTAACAAAACAATGGCTTCCAAAAAGATTGTATCTGCCAATCCTCTGCAACCTCCAGTTGTAGATGTAGAACATACTCCCTTGGCTGATAGAGATTTTAAAACTAAGGATATAGTCACTGAATTTAATCTTCTTGAGCTCCACTATTGGAGCCATGAAAAATCCATAGATCAAGCAAATGAGATTTTCATTTGGGAATTGAATTTGCCAAAGTATTTTGTCCTGCACACTTTTCAGTGCCGAGAAGTAATAAGACTTTGTCAATCTTGCTATTTTCCTTATCAGAGAGCCCTAATTACCCCTGGAAAATAAAATCTGTTTACTATTATAGCCGAGTCAATAAATCAAATGCTCTAGATCCAATCCAGGCCATATGAAACCCCTTTGTCCATTGAGGCTCTTACACGGCTATACCTAAATCTAGACTTCACCAAGAAGTTCCATATTTTCAAAACTTTCATGCCTTCATCTGTAGAAATTCCCAAGATAAATCCTCCTTACCCATCTGCAAAATTTTATGAAAGAACTATAAATATCATTAGCATGTTGTCTTTTATTGTTGGTTATTTCACAGATGAGCATGTTGATGTTGCAGTACTAGTTTTTTTGTCCACTTTCACACTTGGTCATCCTCCTGCTACCATTTTCAATTTTTCCCAATAGCTTGCTGATAATGTTCATGAACAGTTCGTCAAGATGTCTGAAGAAGGTGTTTTTAAGTACTCATCGGTATTTTTCCACATTTTTATGTATTTTTAGTCTGATAAATTTGCCCTTAACCTTCAAAATTGAAGTTGAAGGTAACCTATGTACTTACCATTTTAACTCCAATTACTCTAAAATATTCCACAAATTCTGTCCAAGTGCAGTAGGTATAATGATTCCTTCTGAATTATCCTGTCAGTCCTTTAATAATATGTAAACTTTGAATTGCTGGAGAATAAAATGTCTCACAATTGTCGTCTACAATAGAATAGGAGATTGGTACTTGTACCAAAACCATACATATATAAGAGTATATGGATCAAATCTTGTTCCATATAAACTACCCCAAATACCTCCCAATGAGGTTATTTTCCCTCGAGTACATTAGACAGATCCTCAATTCAGATGCAATTAATTTCTTGGAAGCAAAGAAGAAGACACAGTTCAAATTAAAAAATCAGGTTGGCCCTTTTATCTGTAACAATAGAGATGCAGGTCCAGAGAATGAAATTTGTTTGTAGGAATTTAAATTCAGCAAGATTTTTCTATGGTATTATGATCCTCTAGGAGTAATAAGTAAATTGAGAATTAAATGAAAATTGACTCCTTATGTGCATGAAAAGAAATCAGATATTGAGAAATACTCCAACCAGTCTGAATGGTTGGAAAACACCTTGATAGAGGTAGAGAAGCAAGGTGATACTAGTCACATCTTGCATACTCCAGCCTAAGAAGATAGAAACTCAAAAAGAATCAAAGAGGAAGGATCATACACTGCAGATACAACCACAGAAACTAAATTTAAATTAATGTACAGAAAGAAACAAAAATTAAATCCTATCAATGAGGAAGTAGAACCAATTGAAGCAATTGATACTGAAACAATTGTAAAAGATAATGCTCCTATTGCAATGAAGAAACAGACTAGCCTTTAGTGCCAAAAACACAAATGATTCAAAAGCAGCACACTGTTGAAGTTTCATCATCCAACAAACTGGCAGAGAAGGAGATGCATATCAAAGAGAGATATAAAGACATCAAAGCCATAAATGAAGAAATTAAAACTGAAATATATTCCCAATATCTGAATCAAACTCCTGGCATCCAAAATAGGCTACTTTTTTCCTTTGAATATAAGAATAAAAAGATGCAGATGACATTTCTTCAACCTACAGTCCAAACTCCTAAGTCATTCGCTTATTGCAAAAAGACAAATTTTGAAGTCTTGGCCAAGGATATTCATCCTCTAGACCAAATCGAGTTTCATAAGCATGCAGGGTAGATGATTTATTCTAAAATCACCACCAAGGCCATGAGTGTACAGAACTGCAAAACACTCTTGCAAACATCAGAGATTAGCTCAAATTGGAAAAATCATCTTCACGGGAAAAAGACAATAGAATTAAATCTTTGGAAGATTTAGTAATTGAAGTAGGATATGATCCTAAAAATATCAAAGTTGCAGAATATTCGATGAAAAATAAGAATGCAGACATTGTTTCATTAAGAAAAAAACTTAAAATGCCTCCTACAGAACATCCTCGGGCCAAAGAAGTTCTAGAAAGTAAGAGCCAAAAATATGAAATGATGAATTTCATTCTTAAATTAACTGCCCAGATAAAAGAGATGGAGAATGAAATGGACAAGTTGGACTAGGAGAAAAAGGCAGCAGAAGAAATTCCTGTAGATAAAACAATTGTGCCTTCCACATTAGTAGAATCATTGGCTCCTAAAGTCCTAGTGTCCATAACACTGCCTGTCACCTTAGCAGCAAAATCTTCAACAACAACATCACAGCCTACAGATGAGGCAAGTAAACTAGTAAAATCTATGCAATATCTATCTACCCAAAATAATGAAATCATCATACTCAAAAAACAAATGAAAATTTTGGAAGATGAAAAGAAAATTTCTCAGATTATGCTTAAAAATGAAGAACATAAATCAAACAGGTTAAATGAGAAATTGAAGATGTTAGAGAAAGATCTAACACTGAAAGGACCCATGGCACAAGCCAAGTAGCAGCTATGGGCCAATATCATTGAATATTTCAATGATATTTGGCCATCCATATAGGTTATCTATAAACAGAAAGACTTAATCAAATCAGCAGGTGAAGCTATCTAGAAAATAAAAGAAGAACTTGGTAAGAAGCCTAAAGAGGCAAATGAAATCATCAAATTCCTTAATTCCAAGAATAGACAAGAATTGGAAGAAATTGGTATAGCTTACAGGACAGATACAATTCTTGAAGTCAAGAAGGTAATTTCTAAAAGGAATATGATGATACAGCTAGAAGAAAAATGTCAAAATATGGAGGCTGCCATCACAAGGTTCATGATGAAGTTTGACACTCTCAGGCAAAAATGCCCTCCAAATCCATTAGTCATTCATGACAGACTAATGAAACATGATTATTATGATAAAAAGATGAGAGAAGTGGCCAAGGATCAGGCCAACTTACCTTCTTCACAAGGAATTCCAACAGGGAAAGTCCTCTGCAAGAATTTTGAAAATATTTTTTACCTCCAACATGAGGTAAAACAAGCCAACATTTTCAAAATATACAGAGGCAGATGAAATATTCAGGAGGATGGTGAATATAAAATCACCAAAAGCAGAATTATGGGAGAAATTAACTAATTTACTGTGAAAGTAGCAAAGGTTAAAAAAGATAAAACATAGCATGTTGTTTTACAATTACAGTTTGTAGTAAAGAACAACAGTAACAGTGAAAGTAGAGACAGAGTCAAAGAGAATTAGATTCAAAGAGTATCAATAAAAATCAGAGTGAAATCTGCCAGCGTAGAGGACACTCCACTTCCTAACAAATAACCTACATTGAGCAAGCAACAAGAGGAGACAAATCAACAACAAGACAATCAATTCAATAAAAGAAGGGACAACTTGCATTAGTTAGATAGTTGTCTCTATATTCTTGCATGAAGATATTTCTTTTTCCTTGAATAATTCATAAGTTTGTTTTAGGATATTTTGTGAGATTTTTTATATAAATACTTCACATTTTGAAGTATTGAGTGTGGATGAATTGCTGAACATTTCTATAGTTGTACTATCCTAGAACTTGAGGGTGATTGTACCAATTTCAAGTCAGCAGACTAGATTAAAGCCATAAAGATATTATATTACAGGATTCATGTGTTGGGCCATTACAGTGAATTACTTTCTACTTGTTCAATTTTTTCTTTCTAAAGTTTTCACACGCTCATATGTTTGCTTAATCTAAATGATATAACTGGAATGTTATTACAGAATATGTTTAATTACACTATGTATAGAACTGTTTATCATTTATATGTTTTTCTTCTGATATCCAAATTAGGGAATTCTTAATTGCTCCCTTATTTCGATTGACCTCTGTCTTTTCACTCATCATTCGGATTTGAGAACCCTTAATTTCTCTCCTACCTTGATTGAAACCATTTTCACCATTAGCCAAAGGATATGAAGTGACTAAACTATCTTGCCCTGTGAACACTTCCCTTTAGAACCTTGATCCTTCTTCTGTTGCTTGACACTTTGAATCCTTTAGCCTAATGGAATACAGATCTACATCTATCCATTTGAGTAAGTGATTCCACCACCAAACAAAACCAAAATCAAATCTCAAATAGTCCTACATAACTAGCCTAAAATCAACAAAGATAAAAAATATAGAGAGAGCCCTCTCTGAGCATTAGGAAGGCTAGATCCTAAGGCTTAAAAGTAGGTTTGTGGTTTCCTCTAGTATTCTTTAAACCAAAAAAAATATATAAACAACCCTTTGAGAATTATTGGAATGATAACATCCTCGCGACCATACTGGGGAAATAACCAGTCCTCAGTGTTTAAAATAAATCTTATATATATATATATATATATATATATATATATATATCTTTTCACCTTAAGATTGTTTTAAAGGGTTGTTAGTAAACGTTTCATTAAAAATTGAAATTCTGGCTTCCAGAAGAATCTACTATACCAGGTCTAATCTAGATCCAAAACCTGCTATAATAGTAGATAATCCTGACAAAATTTTAAAGAAAAACAAAAAATTATAAATTTTAGGTAATAAAAATCCATTGATCAAGGCAAATTCTCTTCCCAGTAAATTATCAAGTTTACAAGACATTAAATTTGATTTGTCTTTTGAACAATCGTTGTTCAAAACTAAATTAGAAAGTGACTTATCTAATAGTGTACTTGATCTTGATTTTATTTCATTTATTGAAAGTCAGAAGGAAATTGTTTCACTAGATTCAGATGAAAAAGCCCTAGAAGTTCATGATAAACTTGATGCTCTTACTGAAACTTTAATAAATGGAATTGATGAAGCTTATCTCCAACATTTTGTTGAATTGACTGCTTTATCTACTTATACCCCTAGGCCTTCTACCAGTCGTTTAGCTACCAATCAATTAGAGTCTGTAAGTTCAAATTTATTTAGTACTACCTCATCTATTATTTCCGCTACACCTCATTCCACATAATATTTCATTCCTAAGCTTCCTCTACAACCTAGAGTTTTATTTCCATCCCCAAATACTACAAGTTCATCCTCTAGGACTACTTTTGCATTTTCAAGCACTTCAACTACATTTCCAAGTACATCTTCTAGTGTACCAACCTCATCTACAAGTACCTCAGCCTCATCACCAAGCACCACAAATTTACCTCCTAGTCCAGCCAGAATCTTAGCAATGGCTACCAAATATGCTCTTTTGGTCCTACCAGGGCGATTACATAACATGCCCCAAGATTATCAAAGCAAAATCCCCCAATTTGATGCAATTAGTCAATACACTGCAAAACATCATGTTAATAAAATGACTGACTATTTGGAACTACATGAAATTGATGAATCTAATGTCCAAATGAGACTGTTTGCCCAAAATTTAGCTCCAGAAGTAAAAAAATGGTTCAAAGCTTTACCTACAAATCATATAGCTGATTTAGAAGTGTTCCATAGATTGTTTATCAGTAGATGGGAGAAAAAGCAGAATCCATTACAAATTTTTTATGAATATGAACACATAAAAAGAGGACCTAATGAAAAATTTCAAGGCTATTATACTAGAATCAACAGTATATACAATGCTATTTCAAAAAACATTAAACCCCCACCAAAATTAGCTTTACTTAAATTTCCTGATGGTTTTGATATGGATATGTCATACTAACTAAGGGAAAGGAACCCAAAAACACTAGAACAAATGCAAAATATAGCAGTTAGTGTAGAAGCCAATTTGTTAGCCAAGAGAGAAAGAATGAGAAATGAACGTAGGGTAACAATAAAAGAGGAAACATCTACATCAGATAAAAAAATAGATAGTTTAGCAAAATCCATGGAGAAAATGATGGATAGAATAGAAAGTATTGAGAGGAAACCACATTGCGGTAATCAACGACAAGGTCCACAGATAAGAAATCCCAATTTTAGAAAAAACACAAACAATGGTAAATAAGCACCTGATAAAAAAATAAGACCACCTTTCCAAGAGAACTATGCTGAAATTTCTCACCAAAACGAAGATGATGAAGACACTCATATTAATCTAATGGGAATTAATGATGATAAAAAAAAATTTCTTACACAAGAATAACATGAGTTATATGAATTACAACAGTTACAATTAGAATCTGGAGAGTCTTTTGATTACAAGCAAGGTTATGAGTTTGTAATAAATTAATTTCATAAGCAATATAACCTTAGGAGTAAAAAGAATGTAGAAGCACCTACTAAGAAATCTGCACAAACACAAACAAAGAAAACAGTAGATGATCCTATAACTAAAGTACTTCAACTCCTCCCTAGGGAAACCCAACAAAACTCCAGTAAAAATCAGAAAAATTCAAATCCTAATCAAAAAATTTCTAGTCTTAAAATTGCACCTAGTCCTAAAATTGTTCACATTACAGACTATTGTTCAAACATCAAAAGATCCTCAAAAATTTGCTACTGCTAAAACAACAATTTCTACTAAAACAAAAATTTCTGATCCAAAAATATTTGTTGTTGATTCAAAATTAGTTGATCCTAAAATAGTTGCTGCCAAAATAGTTGTTGAAACTTCCAAACCTGCCAAAACTTCCACTGTAACTCAAACTGTCCCTGAAAACAAGATAAAAAACAGTAAAACAATGGAAACACAAACAGAAAATGAAAAACCAACAACAGAGAAATAAGAGAAACACACACAAACTGCAGTTATTAAAGAAGAAATAATTCAGTTAGGAAAAACACAAGCTCAATTCAATATCCAAGCTGAAATTGCCAAACTAAAGATACCAATTCCTTTGACATAATTGGTTAAGCATAATTTATACAAATCACAGATCATTGAAACATTAAACATGAATGAAGGAGAAGACTTTGTTAATTTGAGTGATTACCAACTAGAACTAATCTTTGGTCCTAAAGTAAATGGAAAACACCAAGAAGGATGAGTTCCTCCTTTCTACATAAGCTTGACTGTTCATGATCAAATTTTAAATAATTCTATGCTTGATTCAGGAGCCTCACATAACTTAATGCCAAAAGCCATTATGGAAACTTTGAATTTATACATCACTAGGCCTTACAAATATCTCTTCTTGTTTGATTCCAGTAAGGTGAAATGTCTAGGCTTAATCAAAGAAATATGTGTCACTCTAGTCCAATACCCTAGAAAAAGTATAGTCATGGATATTGTAGTAGTTGATATCCCTCCCAAGTATGGAATGTTGTTATCTCACTCAAAGGGAGAAAAACTGCAGGGATCTCTACAATTAGACATGTCTTATGCCACTATTTCAATATTTTACCAACCCAAGAAACTGTACAGAGAGACTTTAATGAAATACACGGTGAGTAGTGTAGAAAGACCTCAAAACTATCCTATTTATTCTACACCTACTGATATGGATTCATTCATTTTATGTAATTCTGATTCTTGTATAGAGAAAAACATAGAATTAAAATAGAAAAAGGAATACCAGACAGTGAAAACATATTTCACGAACCAATGTAGCACCTAGATTGTGATGGATCAATGAAAAAATTATGAGCAGGAGCTGGATTTTGGATTCACAATATGGAAAACAATCATTCTAAAGTTCACGCATTTAGATTAAATTTCAAATGTACAAACAATATGGAAGAGTATGAAGCTCTAATTTAGGACTAAAAATTGTTATAAATTTAGGAGGCAAAAGAGTATCTATTATGGGGGACTCTGACTTAATTTTAAAACAGATTAGAGGCAAATATTATGTATATAATCGTAGATTAAACCAATATAGAGAAACAGTTTTAGATCTGATAAAAGAATTTCTTTAATGTGATTTTGTTGTAATTCCTAGGAAACAAAACATATAAGCACACAGTTTAGCAACTTTTTCTAGTACCTGTAATCTGAATTTTCAACCAAATCATCAATATACAACAGAGGTAACACACAGGCCCATTATACCACAAAATATTGGCAAATTTTTTCACAGGATACTCAAATATAACATTTCATGAATGTTGAGGGAGAATTTCAGAATTGTAACATAGATACGGACTGTACAGTAGATGATAAAATAAACAATCAGATAGATGTAAATAATTTAGATTTCACTGAACCTACTAAATTCGCTCAAGTAGAATGGATTATTTAGAAAAAGTAGAAATAGAAGAATGAGTAGATGATGATTCTGACATTTTAAACCTCAAGAATAACTTTTTACCCAAGGGATTAGCCCCTTTAGAAGATCTTTTTGATTCAAATGACGTTGCAAGAACAAAGGCCAAAAACTCATCAAACTTTCTAAAGCCTTACCTCAAGAAGAAAAATTGAAATACATAGCTCTGTTTAAGGAATTCAAGATGTATTTTCAATCTAGGAAAAGAACAAAGGCAAAAACTCATCAAACTTTCTAAAGCCTTACCTCAAGAAGAAAAACTGAAATACATAGCTCTGTTTAAGGAATTCAAGATGTATTTTCATGGAGTTTTTGAAGACTTAAAATCTTATAACACTAGCATAATATAGTGCAAAATACCCATAAAAGAAGATCAAACACCTTTCAAACAAAAGCTTTGAAGAATAAATACAGTTTTAATGCCTTTAATTGAAAAAGAGGTAAAGAGAATGTATGAAGCTTAGATAATTGCACCTATCAAATATTCTGATTGGGTGTCAAACCTAGTTCCTACTAGGAAGAAAACAGGGGAAATTAGACTGTGTGTTGATTTCCGGAACCTAAAAAAAGTGTCCTTAAAAGATAACTACCCTCTCCCCAAAATGGATCATATTTTACAGAGGGTGGTTGGTTCATCCAGGATTTCATTGCTTGATGGATTCTTTGGATACAACCAGATTTTAGTTAAAAAAGAAGACCAACCCAAATCTGCATTTACTACTCCTTGGGGTACTTTCATGTATTTGAAAATGCCTTTTGGATTAATGAATGCAGGAGCCACTTTTTAGAGAGCTATGGATATAGCCTTTGCTAAATAAATTCATGATTTCCTTGTAATCTATGTAGATGACATAACTGTATTTTCAAAAACTGATAATGAACATCTAGATCATCTGAGACAAGTGTTTATCAAATGCAAGAAATTTTCTATTTATTTAAATCCCAGAAAGACTCTCTTTAGACTAGAAGAAGGTAAACTATTAGGGCATATAATATCAAAAGAAGGAATTAGGATAGACCCAACTAGAATAGAGGCCATTTTGAACATAGCCATCCTAGGAATATTAAGTTGCAGGCTTTCTTAGGTAAAATTGATTTTCTCAGAATATTCATTTCAAACTTAGCATAAATAACTAGAGAACTCAATAACATGTTAAAGAAAGGCTCGGCACTTAAATGGACAGTAGAGGCCAAAAAATCATTTGAATCAATCAAACAAGCCCTCACAAAAACACGCGTCCTAATAAGTCTTGATTTCAAAAAATATTTTATTGTTTTTTCCTTTGCTTCATAACATACTATTGTTGCAGTCTTACTGCAGAAAAATGATCGGGGCTATGAACAACCCATTTATTTTTTCAACAAATCACTTAGATATGTCACACTGAAGTATAACATAATGGAAAAGTAGACACTAGCATTAGTGAAGGCTATCAAAGACTTTAGAGTGTACAACTTGTATTCACACATCATTGCATATGTTCCAAAATCAGTAGAGAAAGACATTCTGACTCAGAATGGGCCTGATGGCAAGAGAGGAAAATGGATTGCCACCATTTTGGAATATGACATGGAAATTAATCCCACCAAACTCATTAAAGGCCAAGGTTTATACAAACTCATGGCTGAGTCAAAATGCCATGCATTAGATATAAATTTTATTGCCCAATTAGGTGATCGGGAAGAGATGACGACTCCACAGATCAGTGAAGCTTTTTTAGATTTACCATGGTATGCAGATATCATATTTGTATTACTAAATTTACAAGCTCCTCCTAGATTATCAAGAACTAAAGCTAGATTTTTAAAGTTAAAGGAAATGAAGTTTTGCATTATAGATAATGTTTTGTTTTGGAAAGATCATGGTGCCATTTTATTGAATTGTTTGCTTTAAGATGAAGCTGATAAAGTTATATAAGAGTTTCATGCAGGTGACTGTGGAGGACATCTTTACTGGAAGTCAACTGCAGATAAAATCTTGAGAGCTGGTTTTTACTGGCCTACATTGTTTGCAGGTGTGAAAAAGTATGTGACCTCCTGTCACAAATGGAAAATATTTTGAAGGGAAGAAAAATCTACTACATTAACCCCTTAAACCCATCTCCACAGAAATTCCTTTTCAGCAATGGGGTCTAGAATTCATTGGTGAAATTCATCCTCCATCCTCAGCCCAACACAAATGGATTTTGACAACCATATACTATTTCACTAAGTGGATAGAAGCCATTCCTTCTAGGCAAGCCATTAATTCTGTCATAATCTCATTTTTAGAAAACAATATACTGTCTAGATTTCGATGCCCCCAAAAGCTCATTACTGATAATGCAGCTGCTTTCAAGTCTAAAAAGATGATTGACTTCTGTAATAAATACCACATTACCCTTGGCCATTCCACATCCTATTACCTTCAAGGTAATGGTCTTGTTGAATCCTCCAATAAAAGCCTTGTTAACATCATCAAGAAACTACTAGAAGACAATAAAAAGACTTGGAACACAAGGTTATTTAATGCCTTATGGGCAGACAAACTTACCACAAAGAATTCCATTGGTACATCCACTTATTAGCTTGTATATGGGATGGATGTTATTTTTCCATCCTCTTTAGGAGTACTAGTAATGAAGATGATCCAAGTACTACAGATAGAAACTAATGATATTCAGAGAAGGATAAATCAGACCATACACTTGCAGCAAACCAGGGAGGAAGTATATCTAAAGTCTCAAGTTGTTCAAGATAATATTAAAAATATATTTGACAAGAAGACTAAGGAAGATGACTTTTACATAGGTAACAAAGTTCTTAAGTGGGATTCTAGGAGAGAAGAGAAAGGTAAACATAGGAAATTTGATTTCTTATGGAAAGGTCCATATGCCATTTATGGTTACAGAGGTAACAATGCATTATTTTTTAAGGATTTAGATGGATCAAATCTGCTAGATCGACCCATCAATGGTAGAATGTTGAAGCATTACTATTCCCCAGAATAACATAGTTCATTTTGTTTATGTTACTCATTGTACATAAAATTGCAGAGTTTAGATTGGATTGGATGTTTTTCTTGCAAAATTGAAGCTCGGAGGGAAGGCCCTAAGCTTTGAAAGACAAAATATCATAAGTATGAATAATGCAGAGCTTATAAAATGATTCCAAGGCAAGCACAGTCAAAGTTCAAGGCTACCGATCTTAAATTTCATGACATTTCACCAGGAAATGCCATCCCCATGTGGAGCCACTGTTAGCATCCTATAATAATAGGATTCATAATTTTGAATTGACTTTGATTAGTCTTGTAATATGTACATACTTTTCTCTCCGCAAAATTGTTTTCCCATATTAAAAATAAAAAATGTAAAGAGGGTAAAAGTCCTAAAATAAAAATCAAAGGAATTTAAAGAAAAAAAATTAAAAAAAGAAAGAATGAAAAATGAACCCCAATAAAAAAGAGATAAACAATAAAACATGAAAGTGATGCAAATTCCAATACCACTAATTTTTACTTTTCACTGCAAAATAAGATTGTGTTCAACCTGTTAAAAATGCCATAATACATGATAGTCAAATTGCTTAATTTTGAATTTTCATGCTTTAAATTTCATGTTGATAGATAGAGAATAAAGATCTAGCCAAAGAGTTTAATCTTGGCAGATAAGTAGTTATGTAGAAAATAATAAGGAGTTGAACAGTTTAATATGAGCCCTTGGAAGAAATAAGAACTAGTTAGTTTTCTGATTGAAAGAAAAATGAATAAGGGTTTGCAAGCTCAAATGCACCCATGTAAATGAAGAAAAAATGTTAGGGTAAGCTAATGGGTAGGCAGAAGAAATTTTCACAAGGAATGCATAGCAGAAAATTGGTCATTTCATTTACTAATTTCCCTTGAAAATAATTTCCTTGTAAAAATACCCCTTCCCTTCATTTTTACTCTTTCCCCTTATTTCATTCATTTCCCTTTATTCAAAAAATCCCTTTTCCTAAGTTAAAACACATTCTATCTTTGGAAAAGTAAAAGACCCCTTTATTAATATCCTTCTATTTCTATTTCGGGCCCCACTACAAATATCTCTCCTTGATATAAGTTTGCACATTAACACTTAATGAAATTCCCACACTTGGTAACATTTCATTGTATAGTATTAACATTTAATTTTATGTATTAGCTCCCATTATACCTTTTAAACCTGTATTATATTACTTCCTTTATATATATTATTCCCAACCCATTATTTTTATATAGCCTATGGTTTTATTTTCCCACATGTAATATATTTCGGGCCCACTTATTATTACCCCCGCCTATTATAAAGCCCCACTTACCCAAACCCCATTGGTTAATATATTAAACTCCGCTTATTACAAAGTCCCAACCCCATGCAATTAAAACCATAGTTTATATGCATCTTAACCTATCACATCATAATATCTCGGGCCCCATGCCCATTCAATCCCGACAAATCCATTGCATCCTCCCAATCGTCGAGATTAGCACCCGCCGAGATCCAGCGACCGATAGACGCTTGTTGCACATCCAAAATCCGATACTTAATCACACCTCGAGCTTCGATATCCGCAGCTTTTGGAGCTTCGCTCCTGGCTACGTGGCGCCATTTAATTTGATCACATCCTCGAAATTTTATTGCTTACCACCTTTCGTTCATGCGAAAAAACACTGACTATATTATTTAGGTATTTTGACTCTTGACCATTGAATTGACCGTGCATTCAATGTTGTAATCACTAGGCCAGTTAAAATGCATATAACTTCCGCATTTTCAACGTTTTCCCCGGTTCGATTTTAATTTACAAATTCATGTAGAGAAGGAGCTTTGTTCCGGGCAGAAGGATTCTTGCAGGCCACGCTTTTAAAACCAAATTGCCCAACGGAATTCACCGTTTGCTGCTACGGTTGTTGCGAGAAGTCATCTAAAAGAATTATAAAGGCAAGAAGAACCTCGGAACCCTTATGCAAACTAGAAATCCTAAACTCAAAGGTAATTCAAAGTAATTGAATCAATTTAGGAGTTTTAGCAGACCAAAAGTGCCTATTGCCTTCGCTATCCTTTTCTGTAGACCCTAGTTTCCCTTTCACAAAATTGTAGAGGTCCTGGAAATCTCCTTTTATTCTGGAGAATACAATTTGATTGGTCAAATCATTTTAGGCTTAATATGAGACACGAAGAAATCCCTCTTGCAGCCAAAACCATTTTTGCAATTCTGGAGCTATTTTTATAGAATTAAGGACAAGTTGTTTTATGCTGCAGAAATACAGTTTGATCAATTTAACAAGTTTATACCTTTGCAGACCATAGATAAACCCCTGTTTTTTCCTAAATCAGTCTGCAAACTGTTATAATCTTTCAGAGGTGCTCCTAAAGGCCTAAATCAATTTTTTCTAAGTCAAATATTAATCAATTGAAGAAATTTAACAAAACAATGGCTTCCAAAGCATTGTATCTGTCAATCCTCTGCAGCCTCCAGTTGTATATGTAGAACATACTCCCTTGGCTAACAAAGATTCTAAAATTAAGGACACAGTCACTAAATTTAATCTTCTTGAGCTCCACTGCTAGAGCCATGACAAATCCATAGATCAAGCAGATGAGATTTTAATTTGGGAATCTAATTTTCCAAAGTATGTAGTCCCACACACTTTTTTAGTGCCCAGAAGTGATTAGCCTCTGTCAATATTGCTATTTCCCTAACCAGAGAGCCATAATAAACCCTAGAAAAGAAATTCTTTTTACTATTACATCTGAGTCAATCAATCAAGTATGAGATCCAATCCGAACGGGATGAAGCCCTTTGTCCATTCGAGGGCTCTTACACGGTTGTACTGGCAATCTGGACTTCACCAAGAAGTTCCATATTTTCCAAACTTTCCTTTTATTATCTGTAGAAATTTCCAAGATAAGTACTTGAGTACTCTTTCCATACGTAATATTTTTAAAGACAGACACGTAGCATGTTGTCATTTATTCTTGGTTATTTCACAGATGAGCATGTTTATGTTGCAGTACTAGGTTTTTTGTCCACTTTCACACTTGGTCAACCTCCTGCTCCCATTTTCAATTCTTCCCAATACCTTGCTGATAATATTCGTGAACAATTGGTCAAGATGCCTGAAGAAGGTGTTTTTAAGTACTAATCAGTATTGTTCCACATGTTTTTGTATTTTCAGACTGATAAATTTGCCCTCAACCTTCAAAAGCTTGATGTTGAAGGCAACCCACATTCAATCATATTTTGGACTCCAATTATCAGAAGATTCCACACATTCCACCTATGCATAGTTTATTGATTCCTTCATTCATCCTTTGGTGAACCTGTTGAACAGAAGCATGAAGCCCAGAATTAGTGAGGAAATTAAGAATTTCCTATAATTGTCAGAGCATAATATAACAGGAGATTGGTACTTGTACCAAAACCATACAGAGATAAGAGTATATGGATTAAATCTTGTTCCATATAAACTACCCAAATACCTCCCAATGAGGTTATTTTCCCTTGAGTACATTAGACAGATCCTCAAGTCAGATGCAATTAATTTCTTGGCAGCAAAGAAGAAGACACGGTTCAAATTACAAAATCAGGTTGGCCCTTTTATCAGTAACAGTAGAGATTCAGGTCCATAGGCTAAAAAGTATTTGTAGAAATTTAAGTTCAGCAAGAATTTTCTATGGTATTATGATCCTCTAGGATTAATAAGTAAATTGAGAATTAAATGCAAACTGAATGCTTATGTGCATGAAAAGGAATCAGATATTGAGAAATACTCCAACCAGTCTGAATGGTTGGAAAAAACCTTGATAGAGGCAGAGAAGCAAGGTGATACTAGTCACATCTTGCATACTCCAGCCCAAGAAGATAGAAGCTCAAAAAAAATTAGAGAGGAAGGATCATACACTACAGAGACAACTGCAGAAACTAAATATAAATTGATGTACAGAAATAAACAAAAATTAAATCCTGTCAATGAGGAAGTAGAACCAATTGAATTACTTGATACTGAAACAGTTGTAAAAGATAATTCTCCTCATGCAGTTTCCGAATAAACACAACAGCCTTCAGTGCCAAAAACTCAGATGATTAAGAAGCAGCACAGTGTTGAAGATTCGTCATCCAACAAACCAGCAGAGAAGGAGATGGATATCAAAGAGAGATATAAACACATCAAAGCTAGAAATGAAGAAATTAAAACTGAAATATATTCCCAATATCTGAAACAAACTCCTAACATCCAGAACATGCTACTTTATACCTTTGACTATAAGAATAAAAAGACGCAGATGAAATTTCTTCAACCTACAGTCCAAACTCCTAAGTCATTTGCTGATTACAAAAATATAGATTTTGAAGTCTTGGCTAAGGATATTCATCCTCTGGACCAAATTGAGTTTCATAAGCAGGCAGGGGAGATGATCTATTCTACAATGACCACCAAAGCCATGAGTGTAGAGAAGCTACAAAACACTCTTGCAAACATCAAATATCAACTCAAATTGGAAAAGCATCTTCACAGACAAAAGGAAATAGAATTAAATATTTGGAAGATTTAGTAATTGAAGTAGGATATGATCCTAAAAATGTAAAAGTTGCAGAAGAGTTGATAAAAAAGAAGAATGCAAACATTGTTGCATTAAGAAAACAACTTAAAATGCCTCCTACAGAACATCCTCAAGCCAAAGAAGTTATAGAAAGTCAGAGCCAAAAAGATGAAATGATGAATTTGATTCTTCAATTAATTGCCTAGATAAAAGAGATTGAGAATGAAATATAAAAGTTGGTCCAGGAGAAAAATGCAACAACAGAAATTCCTATTACTGTAATTCATGTAGCTACAACAATTGTGCCTTCCAGATTAGTAGAATCATTGGCTGCTAAAGTACCAATGACCACAGCACTGCCTGTCACCTCAGAAAAAACTTCAGCAATAGAATCTTCAACAACAGCATCACGACCTATAGATGAGGCAAGTAAACTAGTAAAATCTATGCAAGACATGTCTATCCAGAATAATGAAATCATCAGAATCAAAGAACAACTAAAAATTTTGGAAGATGAAAAGAAACTTACTCAGATTATGCTTAAAAATGAAGAAGAGAAATCAAATAGGCTGAATGAGAAATTGAAGAAGTTAGAGAAAGATCTAAGACTGGAAGAACCCATGGCACAAGCCAAGTAGTAGCTATGGGCCAATATCATTGAATCTGTCAATGATATTTGGCCATCCATACAGGTTATCTATGAACAGAAAGACTTAATCAAATCGGTAGGTGAAGCTATCCAGATAATAAAAGAAGAACTTGGTAAGAAGCCTGAAGAGGCAAATGAAATCATCAAATTCCTTAATTCCAAGAATAAACAAGAATTGGCAGAAATTGGTATAGCTTACAAGATAGATAAAATTCTTGAAGTCAAGAAGGTAATTTATAAAAGGAATCTGATGATATAGCTAGAAGAAAAATGTCAAAATATGGAGGTTGGCATCACAAGGTTCATGATGAAGTTTGACACCCTTAGACAAAAAGGCCTTCCAAATCCATTAGTCATTCATGACAGAATAATGAAGCAGGATGATTATGATAAAAAGATGAGAGAAGTGGCCAAGGATCAGGCCAACTTACCATCTTCATAAGGAATTCCAACAGGGAAAGTCCTTTACAAGAATTTTGAAAATCTTTTTTACCTGCAACTTGATGTAGAACACCTATTTGTCAATAAGCCAGCATTTTCAAAATACACAGAGGCAGATGAAAAATTCAGGAGGATGGTGAAGATAAAATTACTAGAAGCAGAATTATAGGAGAAATTAACAGATTTACTGTGAAAGCAACAAAGGTTAGAAAAGATAAAACAAAGCATGTTGTTTTACAATTACAATTTGAAGTAAAGAACAACAGTAATAATGAAAGCAGAGACAGAGTCAAAGAGTATCAGATTCAAAGAGTCTCAGTAAAAATCAGAGTGAAAGCTGCTAGCATAGAGGACACTCCACTGCCTAACAAACAACCTACATTGAGCAAGCAACAAGAAGATACAAATCAACAACAAAATATCAACAATAGAACGATCAAAGTAATAAAAGCAGGGACAGATTTCATTAGTTAAATAATTGTCTCTCTCTTCTTGCATGAAGATATTTCTTTTTCCTTGAATAATTCCTAAGTTTTTTTTAGGATATTTTGTGAGATTTTTTGTATAAATACTTCAGATTTTGAAATGTTGAGCATGGATGAATTGCTGAACATTTCTATAGTTGTACTATTCTATAACCTGAGGGTGATTGTACCAATTTCAAGTCAGCAGACTGGATTAAAGCAATTAAGAGATAATATTACAATATTCATGTGTTGGGCCATTACAGTGAAGTACTTTCTGCTTGTTCAATTGTTTCTTTCTGAATTTTTCACATGCTCATATGTTTGCTTAATCTAAGTGATATAACTGGAACGTTATTACATGACATGTTTAATTACACTCTGTATTGAACTGTTTATCATTTATATGTTTTTCTTCTGATATCCAGATTAGGGAATTCTTAATTACTCCCTTATTTCAATTAACCTCTATCTTTTCACTCATTATCCGGATTTGAGACCCTTAATTTCTCTCTTCCCCCGATTGAAACCATTTTCACCATCAACCAAAGGATATGAAGTGACTAAACTATCTTTCCCTGTGAATACTTCCCTTTAGAACCTTGATCTTGCTTCTGTTGCTTGACACTTTCACTCCATTATCCCAATGGAATACAGATCTACATATATCCATCTTATTAGTTTATTCCACCACCAAACAAACCCAAAATCAAATCTCGAATAGTCCTACATAACTAGCCTAAAATCAACTAAAAATCAACAAAGATAAAAAATATAGAGAGAGCCCTCTCTGAGCATTAGGAAGGCTAGATCCTAAGTCTTAGAAGTAGGTTTGTGGTTACCTCTAGTATTCTTTAAACTAAAAATAAATAAAATAACCCTTTGATAATTATTGGAGTGATAACATCCTGGCAACCATATTGGGGAAATAACCAGTCTTCAGTGTTTAAAATAAATCTTAAATGATATATTTTTATTTATCTTTTCACCTTAATATTTTTTTAAAGGGTGTTGTGTAGGTAAATCCTCTCTGTGGACAGAGATTATCCCTCTAGCCCTATGGCGAGTCTAGCAGCAAGAGGACAAGATAATGTGTTGATTCCTAGTTAACGAATGAAATAGGTTGGGATATATTATTCTACCTGTAGTCTAACGTGATTGTCGCAGCTGTAGTAGTGATGGCCTCTTGATCTCTGCCCTGACAGGTCACGGTCCTTCAGTAATGGTACTCGGGTTCCTGCACAAAGATCAAAGGACAAAAGCAACATACAAGACAATAATTTCATTCATAACTAGCTAATCAGTCAAGGAAGATTAAACATATTGCATAAAATAAACCATATCAAAACAAGATGGGAACCAAACATCAGTCATGCATATATTAATAGAAATAAAGAGATTACAACTGAAGCCTTGAAGTCGCAGCCTCCTTCAGCAGGTTCAGTCAAAGCACGTCTCGAACGTTCGTTGGGGAATTGGGATGAGGCGAGGACACAAGCCTAAGCTCTCTCTCGACAAGGGTCTATTTCTCTTCTCTATCTCACCAACTATATCAGACTGTTGTAGAAAAATTTTCAGCAATTCCTCTTCAGCTCGCTGCATCAATGGTTGATAGGTTTATTTATAGAGGGAGAGGAGGAGGTTGGGATCCCTAAAATGGTTGAATGGAGGCCTTATCCTTTGGGAGGTTCCCCAAAAAGGTGGAAACAAGAGGCCGAAGGAAGGTGTTCTTGATTATAAAATCGAAAAACCCAAGCTGACTCGCTCACGAAGCAGTTAGCATGGAAACTTCACCTCTATATTTAAAAAAAAATCCAAAAACAGCTTGGCGTGGGTAGGTCACTGAGACAGAGCACCAATGGGCACAGGGCTGAGTGTTAATTTTCCTCATCAGCGCAAGGGCATAATGGCCTACCAGTGCCATCCCCAAAGCATGTGTTTTTGGTAGTCTGCTCAAGGAAAAATCAATAGAGGAAATGTTCTCCTCATGACGATGGATGCAATGATGCTCTTTACAAGGCATGACACTTCATATTAGTCACAAAAATGGTCCTCCAATGTGCGGGATGGGGATTGCAGGGACGGTGACAAAATGTTGTGTAACAAAGGGTTGTTAGTAAAATTTTCATTAAAAGATGAAATTATGGCTTCCAGAAGAATCTACTATACCAGGTCTAATCTAGATCCAAAACCTGTTGTAATAGTAGATAATCCTGATAGAATCTTAAAGGAAAAAAAAGTAGAAAGTTAAGGTAATAAAAATCCATTGATCAAGGAAAATTCTCTTCCCAATAAATTATCAAGTTTACAAGACATTGAATTTGATTTGGATTTTGAAAAATATTTGTTTAAAACTAAATTAGAAAGTGACTTATCTAACAGTGTAATAGATCCTGATTTTATTTCATTTATTGAAATTAAGAAGGAAACTGTTTCACTAGATTCAGATGAAAAAGCCCTAGAATTTTATGATAAACTTGATGCTCTTACTGCAAATTTGATTAAGGGAATTGATGAAGCTTATCTCCAACATTCTGTTGAATTGACTGCTTTATCTGCTTATACCCCTAGGCCTTCTACCAATCATTTAGCTACCAATCAATTAGATTCTGTAAGTTCAAATTTATTTAGTACCACCTCATCTATTATTTCCGCTACACCTCATTCCACATAATATTTCATTCCTAAGCTTCCTCTACAACCTAGAGTTTTATTTCCATCCCCAAATACTACAAGTTCATCCTCTAGGACTACTTTTGCATTTTCAAGCACTTCAACTACATTTCCAAGTACATCTTCTAGTGTACCAACCTCATCTACAAGTACCTCAGCCTCATCACCAAGCACCACAAATTTACCTCCTAGTCCAGCCAGAATCTTAGCAATGGCTACCAAATATGCTCTTTTGGTCCTACCAGGGCGATTACATAACATGCCCCAAGATTATCAAAGCAAAATCCCCCAATTTGATGCAATTAGTCAATACACTGCAAAACATCATGTTAATAAAATGACTGACTATTTGGAACTACATGAAATTGATGAATCTAATGTCCAAATGAGACTGTTTGCCCAAAATTTAGCTCCAGAAGTAAAAAAATGGTTCAAAGCTTTACCTACAAATCATATAGCTGATTTAGAAGTGTTCCATAGATTGTTTATCAGTAGATGGGAGAAAAAGCAGAATCCATTACAAATTTTTTATGAATATGAACACATAAAAAGAGGACCTAATGAAAAATTTCAAGGCTATTATACTAGAATCAACAGTATATACAATGCTATTTCAAAAAACATTAAACCCCCACCAAAATTAGCTTTACTTAAATTTCCTGATGGTTTTGATATGGATATGTCATACTAACTAAGGGAAAGGAACCCAAAAACACTAGAACAAATGCAAAATATAGCAGTTAGTGTAGAAGCCAATTTGTTAGCCAAGAGAGAAAGAATGAGAAATGAACGTAGGGTAACAATAAAAGAGGAAACATCTACATCAGATAAAAAAATAGATAGTTTAGCAAAATCCATGGAGAAAATGATGGATAGAATAGAAAGTATTGAGAGGAAACCACATTGCGGTAATCAACGACAAGGTCCACAGATAAGAAATCCCAATTTTAGAAAAAACACCAACACTGGTAAATCAGCACCTGATCAAACAATAAGACCACCTTTCCAAGAGAACTATGCTGAAAGTTCTCACCAAAACAAAGATGATGAAGACACTCAGATTAATCTAATGGGAATTAATGATGATAACACTATTTTTCTTACACAAGAAGAACAAGAGTTATATGAATTACAACAGTTACAATTAGAATCTGGAGAGTCTTTTGATTACAAGCAAGGTTATGATTTTGCAATAAATGAATTTCATAAGAAATATAACCTTAGGAGTAAAAAGAATGTAGAAGCACCTACTAAGAAATCTGCACAAACACAAACAAAGAAAACAGTAGATGCTCCTAAAACTAAAGTACTTCAAATCCTCCCTAGGGAAACCCAACAAAACTCTAGTGCAAATCAGAAAAATTCAAATCCTAATCAGAAAATTTCTAGTCCTAAAATTGCACCCAATCCTAAAATTATTGACATTATGAATGTTGTTATTCAAACATGAGTCATGGATTTTGTAGTAGGCGATATCCATCCCAGAAATTATGGAGATGTTGTTATCTCTGGCCCAATGGGGAGCAAACTGCAGGGATATCTACAACTAGACATGTCTTATGCCACTATTTCGGTATTTGATCAACCTAAGAAACTTTACCGACAGACTCTAATGAAGTACATGGTCAGTAGTGTAGAAATACCTCGAAACTATCCTATTTATTCTACACCTACTGATATGGATTCATTCATTTTATGTAATTCGATTACTGGTACACGAAACAACACGAATTAAAACGAAGGAATACCGGACGATGAAAACATATTTCATGAATCAATATGGTACCTATATTTTGATGGATCAATGAACAAATTATGAGGAGAGTGGATTTTAGATTCACAATATGAAGAAGCAATCATTCTGAAATTCATGCATTTAGATTAAATTTCAAATGTCACAAGGAAACAATATGGCGAGTATGGGGCTGCGATTTTAGGATACATGCAAAGTTAGAAATTTAGGAGGCAAAAGTTTATCTATTATGGGTGACTCTAACTTAATTGTAAATTATATTAGAGGTGAATATTCTGTATATAATCCTAGATTAAGCCAATATAGAGAAATAGTTTTAGATCTGATAAAAGAATTGCTTTAATGTGATTTTGTTGTAATTCCTAGGAAACAAAACATACGAACACACAGTTTAGCAACTTTTTCTAGTACCTATAATCTATCTTTTCAACCAAATCATCAATATACAACAGAGGTAAGTCACAGGCCCACTATACCACATAACTTAAAATATTGGTAAATTTTTTCACAGGATACTCAAATCTATCATTTCATGAATGTTGAGGGAGAATTTTAGAATTGTAACATAGATACAGACTGTACAATAGATGATAAAATAGACAATCAGATAGATGTAAATAATTTATATTTCACTGAACCTACTAAATTCACTCAAGTAGAAATGGATAATTTAGAAAAGGTAGATATAGAAGAATGAGCAGATGATGATTCTGACATTTTAAACCTCAAGATAAATTTTTACCTAAGGGATTAGCCCCTTTAGAAGATCTTTTTGATTCAAATGACATTGCAAGAAAACCAAAGGTGGAACCACTAAGGTCTGATATCAAAGAATGCAATATAGGAACATAACAAAGGCCAAAACTCATCAAACTTTATAAAGCCTTACCTCAAGAAGAAAAACTGAAATACATAGCTCCGTTTAAGGAATTCAAGATGTATTTGCATGGAGTTATGAAGACTTAAAACCTTATGACACTAGCATAATACAAAGCAAAATAACCATAAAATAAGATCAAAGACCTTTCAAACAAAAGCTTTGAAGAATCAATCCAGTTTTAATGCCTTTAATTGAAAAAGAGGTAAAGAGAATGTATGAAGCTCAGATAATTGCACCTATCAAATATTCTGATTAGGTGTCAAACCTAGTTCCTACTAGGAAGAAAACAGGGGAAATCAGAATGTGTGTTGATTTCCGGAACCTAAACAAAGTTTCCCTAAAAGATAACTACCCTCTCCCCAAAATGGATCATATTTTACAGAGGGTGGTTGGTTCATCCATGATTTCATTGCTTGATGGATTCTCTGGATACAACTAGATTTTAGTTAAAAAATAAGACCAACCCAAAACTGCATGTACTACTCCTTAGGGTACTTTCATGTATTTGAAAATGCCTTTTGTATTAATGAATGTAGGAGCCACTTTTTAGAGAGCTATGGATATAGCCTTTGCTAAATAAATTCATGATTTCCTTGTAATCTATGTAGATGACATAACTGTATTTTCAAAAACTGATAATGAACATCTAGATCATCTGAGACAAGTGTTTAATTAAATCAAATGCAATATATTTGGTATTTCTTTAAATCCCAGAAAGACTCTCTTTGGACTAGAATAAGGTAAACTATTAGGGCATATAATATCAAAAGAAGGAATTAGGATAGACCCAACTAGAATAGAGGTCATTTTGAACATAGCCATCCTAGGAATATTAACGAATTGCAAGCTTTCATAGGTAAAATAAATTTTCTCAGAAGATTCATTTCAAACTTAGCAGAAATAATTAGAGAACTCAATAACATGTTAAAGAAATTCTCAGCGCTTAAATGCACAGCAGAGGCCAAACAATCATTTGAATCAATAAAAAAAGCCCTCACAAAAACACTTGTCCTAACAAGTCCTGATTTCAAAAAAGATTTATTATTTTTTCCTTTTCTTCAGAACATACTATTTTTGTAGTCTTACTACAGAAAAATGATCAGGGCTATGAAAAACTCATTGCTTTTTTTAGCAAATCACTTAGAAATGCCACACTGAAGTATAAAATAATGGAAAATCAGGCACTAGAATTAGTGAAGGCTATCAAATACATTAGAGTATACATATTGTATTCACACATCATTGCTAATGTTCCAAATTTAGTAGTGAATGACATTCTTACTCAGAATGGGCTTGATGGAAAGAGAGGAAAATGGATTGCCACCATTTTGGAATATGACATGGAAATTAAGCCCACCAAACTCATTAAAGGCCAAGGTTTAGGCAATCTCAAGACTGAGTCAAACTGTCATGCATTAGATATAAATTTAATTTCCCAATTGGATGATCAGGAAGAGATGTCAACTCCACAGATCAGTGAAGCTTTTTCAAATTCACCATGGTATGCAGATACCATATTTGTATTACTAAATTTACAAGCTCCTCCTAGATTATCAAGAACTAAAGCTAGATTTTTAAAGTTAAAGGAAATGAAATTTTTCATTATAGATAATGTTTTCTTTTGGAAAGATCATGGTGCCATTTTATTGAATTGTTTGCTTAAATATGAAGCTGATAAAGTTATGGAAGAGTTTCATGCAGATGATTGTGGAGGACATCTTTACTGGAAGTCAACTGTAAAGAAAATCTTGAGATCTAGTTTTTACTGGCCTACATTGTTTGCAGATGTGAAAAATTATGTGACCTCCTATCACGAATGCCAAATCTTTAAAGGGAAGAAAAATCTACTACCTTTACCCCTTAAACCCGTCTCCATAGAATTTACTTTTCAGCAATGGGGTCTAGACTTCATTGGTGAAATTAACCCTCCATCCTCAGCCCAACACAAATGAATTTTGACAGCCACACACCATTTCACTATGTGGATAGAAGCCATTCCTTCTAAGCAAGCCATTGATTCTCTCATAATCTCATTTTTAGAAAACAATATACTGTCTAGACTTGGATGCCCCCAAAAGCTCATTACTGATAATGCAGTTGCTTTCAAGTCTAAAAATATGATTGACTTATGTAATAAATACCACATTACCCTTGGCCATTCCATGACCTATTACCCTCAAGGTAATGTTCTTGCGGAATCCTCCAATAAAAGCCTTGTTAAAATCATCAAGAAACTACTAGAAGACAATAAAAAGACCCAAAACAAAAGGTTAGTTAATTCCTTATGGGCAGATAGACTTACCACAAATAATTCCATTGGTATATCCCCTTATCAGCTTGTATATGGGATGGTTATTTTTTTTCCATCCTCTTTAGGAGTACCAGTAATGAAAATTATCCAAGAACTGCAGATAGAAACTAATGATATCCAGAGAAGGATAAATCAGACCATACACTTGTAGCAAACCAGGGAGGAAGTATATCTTAAGTCTCAAGTTGTTCAAGATAAGATTAAAAAGATATTTGACAAGAAGACTAAAGAAGATGATTTTTACATAGGTGAAAATGTTCTTAAGTGGGATTCCAGGAGAGAAGAGAAAGGTAAACATAATAAATTTGATTTCTTATAGAAAGGTCCATATGTCATTTATGGTTACAAAGGTAACAATGCATTCTTTTTAAAGGAGTTGGATGGATCAAATTTTCCAGGTGGACCCATCAATGGTGGAATGTTGAAGCATTACTATTCCCTAGAAGAACATTATTTCATTTTTTTTACTTTACTCATTGTACATAACATTGCAGAGTTTAGATTGGATTGGATGTTTTTCTTGCAAAATTGAAGCCCGGAGAGAAGGCCCTAAGCTTTGAAATACAAAATATAATAAGTATGAATAATGCAGAGCTCAGAAAATAATTCCAAGGCAAGCAAAGTCAAAGTTCAAGGCTATTGATCTTAAAGTTATTGACATTTCACCAAGAAATTCCATCCCCATGTGGAGTCGATGTTAGGGTCCTATAATAATAAGATTCATAATTTTGAATTAACTTTGTTTAGTCTTGTAATATGTACATACTTTTCTTTCTGAAAATTTGTTTTCCCCTATTAAAAATAAAAAATGTAAAGAGGGTAAAAGTCCTAAAAGAAAAATCAAATGACTTGAAAGAAAAAAGATAAAAAATGAATGAAAAATGAACCCCAATAAAAAGAGATAAAAAATAAAACATGAAAGTGATGCAAATTCAAATGCCACTACTTTTTAATTTTTACTGCAAAATAAGATTATGTGCACCTTGTTAAAAATGCCACAATACATGATAGTCAAATTTCTTAACCTTGACTTTTCATGCTTTAAATTTCATGTTGATAGATAGAGAATAAACATCTAGCCAAACAATTTAATCTTGGCAGATAAGTAGTTAGGTAGAAAATAATAAGGAGCTCAACAATTTAATTTGAGCCCTTGGAAGAAATAAGGATAGAATTATTTAGTTTTTTGATTGAAAGAAAAATGAATAAGGGTTTGCAAGCTCAAATTCACCCATGTAATGAAGAAAAAATGTTAGGGTAAGCTGATGGGTAGGAAGAAGCAATTTTCACAAGACATGGATAGCAGAAAATTGGTTATTTCACTTACAAATTTCCCTTCAAAATAATTTCCCTCTAAAAATTCCCCTTCCCTTCATTTTTACTCTTTCCCATTATTTCACTCATTTCCCTTTATTCAAAAAATCCCTTTTCCTAAGTTAAAACACATTCTATCTTTGGAAAAGTAAAAAACCCCTTTATTAATTTCCTTCTATTTCATAAAACCCATAAAAATACTTTATCCTGAGTCTAAAATGCTTAAATCTATATATCGGGCCCCACTACCAATATCCCTCCCTGATATAAATTTGCACATTAACACTTAATGAACTTCCCGCACTTGGTAACATTTCATTGTATAGTATTAACATATAACTTTATGTATTAGCTCTTGCTATACCTTTTAAACCTGTATTATATTAATTCCTTTATATATATTATTCCCAACCCATTATTTTTATATAACCTATGGTTTAATTTCCCCACATGTGATATATCCCGAGCCCACTTATTATTACACCGCCTTTATAGAAGCCCACTTACCCAAACCCCATTGGCTAATATATTAAACTCTGCTTATTACAAAGTTCCAATCCCATGCAATTAAAACCATAAGTTATATGCATGTAACATATCACATAGTTTAAACCTAGGGCCCCTTGCCATCAAATCCCTATACTCCATCGCATCGTCCCATCAGTCAGATCAACACCCGCTAGATCCAATGACCGATGAGCCTTGTCACACATCCAAAAGCACGATCCTTAACCACACCCCAACCTTGCAATATCAGTGGTTTTCAGAGCTTCGCTCCTAGCTATGTGGTGTCATTTAATTTGATCGCATCCTCAAGATTTTTACCGCTTACCACCTTTCGTTCATGTGAAAAACCACCCAGCTGTATTATTTCTCATTGCAGAAACCACCCAGCCCATTTGAAATGATCGCACATTCAATGTTATAATCATTGTTGATTAAAATTCATATAGCCACCCATTACACCCTTTTTCACCATTTCAGTTACAAATTCACGCATAAGGAGCATTCCTGACCAAAGAAGTTGTTGCTGGCCCTGTTTTAAAACCAAATTTCAAACAGAATTCACCAATTTGCTACTACAACTGTTGCAGAAGTCATCCAAATCATTATAAAGACCAGAAGAACCTCATAAAAGCCTTCCACTACCTCAGAACCCTTCTGCAAACCAGAATCCTCACTTTATCCAGGTATTCCTCAAAGAAAACCTTGTTTCTTAAAACTAAAGGAAGTAATTCAAGTAATTGAATTAATTTAGGAGTTTTAGCAGACCAAAATCTCCTATTGACTTCCATATCCTTTTCTGTAGACCCTAGTTTCCCTTTCACAAAAATTCCGAGGTCCTGAAATTTCCTTTTTTTTACAGAGAATAAAGTTTGAATAATTAAATAATTTAGAAGCCATCTACAGACCTGAAGAAATCCCTCTTGCCTTCAAAACCTTTTTTGCAAATCCTGGACCTATTTTTACAGAATTCTAAGGTACTGAAATTTTTTTTCAACACAAAGAGTATAGTTTGATCAATTGAGAAAGTTTATACCTTTACACACCATAGATAATCCCTTGATTTCATCCTAAATCCTTCTGCAAACTATTATAATCTGTGAGAGGTGCTCCTAAAGGCCTAATCATTTTTTTCTAAGTCAAAGATTAATCAATTGAAAAAATTTAACAAAATAATGACTTACAAAAACATTATATCTGTCAATCCTCTGCAACCTCCAGTTGTAGATGTAGAACATACTCCCTTGGCTGATAGAGATTTTAAAATAAAGGACATCGTCACTGAATTTAATATTCTTGAGCTCCACTGCTGGAGCCATGCCAAATCCGTAGATCAAGCAGATGAGATTTTCATTTGGAAATCTAATTTTCCAAAGTATGTTGTCCCACACACTTTTCAGTGCCCAAAGTAATAAGAATTTGTCAATATTGCTATTTCCCTGATGAGAGAGCCCTAATTACCCCTGGAAAAGAAATTATGTTTACTATTACAACTGAGTTAATAAATTAAATTCTCCAGATCCAATCAAGGCCAGAAGAAACCCCTTTGTCCATTGAGGCTCTTACACAGATATACTTGAATCTAGACTTCCCCAAGAGGTTCCATATTTTCCAAACTTTCATGCCTTCATCTGTAGAAATTCCCAAGATAAATCCTCCTTACCCATCTGCAAAATTTTCTGAAGGAACTAGACATATCATTAGCATGTTGTATTTTATTCTTGGTTATTTCATATATGAGCATGTTGATGTTGCGGTACTAGGTTTTTTGTCCACTTTCACACTGGGTTAGCCTCCTGCTACCATTTTTAATTTTTTCCAATACCTTCCTGATAATATTCATGAACATTTGGTCAAGATGCTTGAAGAAGGTGTTTTTAAGTACTCATCAGTATTGTTCCACATGTTTTTGTATTTCTAGTTTGATAAATTTGCCCTCAACCTTCAAAATCTTGATGTTGAAGGTAACCCACAGTCAGTCATGTTTTGGACTCCAATTATCAGAAAATATTCCACACATTCCACCTATGCAGAGATTATTGATTCCTTCATTCATCCTTTGGTCAACCTGTTGAACAGCATCATGTAGCCCAGAATTAGTGAGGAAATTAAGAAGGTCCTACAATTTTCAGAATATAATAGAATAGGAGATTGGTACTTGTACCAAAACCATACAGAGATAAGAGTATATGGATCAAATCTTGTTCCATATAAACTACCCAAATACCTCCCAATGAGGTTATTTTCTCTTGAGTACATTAGACAGATCCTCAATTCAGATGCAATTAATTTCTTGGCAGCAAAGAAGAAGACACAACTCAAATTAAAAAATAAGTTTGGCCCTTTATCTGTAATAGTAGAGATGCAGGTCCAAAGGCTGAAAAGTATTTGTAGGAATTTAAATTCAGCAAGAGTTTTCTATGGTATTATGATCCTCTAGGAGTAATAAGTAAATTGAGAATTAAATGCAAACTGACTCATTATGTGCAAGAAAAGAAACCATATATTGAGAAATTCTTCAACCAGTCTGAATCATTAGAAAACACCTTGACAGAGGCAGAGAAGCAAGTTGATACTAGTCACATCTTGCAGACTCCAACCCAAGAAGATAGAAACTCAAAAATAATCAGAGAGGAAGGATCATACACTGTAGAGACAACCACAGAAACTAAATTTAAATTGATGTACAGAAAGAAACAAAAATTAAGCCCTGTCAATGAGGAAGTAGAACCAATTGAAGTAAGTAATAATGAAACAGTTGTAAAAGATAATGCTCCTCCCGCAGTTTCTAATGAAACACACCAGCCTTCAGTGCCAAAAACTCAGATGATTTAGAAGCAACATAGTGTTGAATTTTCATCATCCCGCAAACCAGCAGAGAAGGAGTTGGATATCAAAGAGATATATAAAGACATCAATGCCAGAAATGAAGAAATTAAAACTGAAATATATTCCCAATATCTGAAACAAACTCTTGGCATCCAGAACAGGCTACTTTCTACCTTGAACTATAAAAATAAAAAGATGTAGATGACATTTCTCAACCTACATTCCAAAATCCTAAGTCATATGTTGATTACAAAAAGACAGATTTTGAAGTCTTGGCCAAGGATGTTCATCCTCTGGAGAAAATTGAGTTTCATAAGAAGGCAGGGGAGATTATCTATTCTATAATGACCATCAAGGCCATGAGTGTATAGAAGCTGCAAAACACTTTTGCAAACATTAGATATTAGGTCAAATTGGAAAAAGCATCTTCACAGGCAAAAGACAATAGAATTAAATATTTGGAAGATTTATTAATTGAAGTAGGATATGATCCTAAAAATATCAAAGTTGCAGAAGAGTTGATAAAAAAGAATAATGCATACATTGCTACATTAAGAAAACAACTTAAAATGCCTCCTACTGAACATCCTCAGGCCAAATAAGTTCTAGAAAGTCAGAGCCAAAAAGATGAAATTATGAATTTCATTCTTCAATTAACTGCTCAGATAAAAGAGATGGAGAATGAAATGGATAAGTTGGTCCAAGAGAAAAAGGAAACAAAATAAATTCTTGTTACTGTAATTCTTGTATTTACAATATTTGTGCCTTCCACATTAGTAGAATCATTGGCTCCTAAATTTCCAATGCTTAATGCACTGCCTGTCACCTCAGCAACAACTTCAGGAGTATAATCTTCAATAATAGCATCAAAGCCTATAGATGAGGCAAGTAAATTAGTAAAATCTATGCAATACATGTTTATCTAGAATAATGAAATCATCAAACTCAAAGAACAGCTGAAAATTTTAGAAGATGAAAAGAAACTTGCTCAGATTATGCTTAAAAATGAAGAATAGAAATCAAATAGGTTGAATGAGAAATTGAAGAAGATAGAGAAAGATCTAACACTGAAAGAACCCATGGCACAATCCAAGAAACAACTATGGGCCAATATCATTGAATCTGTCAATGATATTTGGCCATCCATACAGGTTAAATATAAACATAAAGACTTAATCAAATCAGCAGGTGAAGCTATCCAGAAAATAAAAGAACAACTTGATAAGAAGCCTAAAGAGGAAAATGAAATCATCAAATTCCTTAATTCCAAGAATATACAAGAATTGGAAGAAATTGGTATAGCTGACAGGGCAGATACAATTCTTGAAGTCAAGAAGGCAATTTCTAAAAGGAATATGATGATACAGCTAGAAGAAAAATGTCAAAATATGGAGGTTACCATCACAAGGTTCATGATGAAGTTTGACACTCTCAAAAAAAAGGCCTTCCAAATCCATTAGTCATTCATGACAGACTAATGAAGCAGGATGATTATGAAAAAAAGATGAGAGAAGTGGCTAAGGATCATGACAACTTACCTTCTTCACAAGGAATTCCAATAGGGAAATTCCTCTACAAGAATTTTGAAAATCTTTTTTACCTGCAACATGAGGTAAAACACCTATTTTTCAACAAGCCATCATTTTCAAAATATACAAAGGAAAATGAAATATTCAGGAGGATGGTGACGATAAAATTACCAGAAGCAGAATTATGGGATAAATTAACTGGTTTACTGTGAAAGCAACAAAGGTTATAAAATATAAAATAGAGCATGTTGTTTTACAATTACAGTTTCCTATAAAGAACAACAGTGACAGTGAAATAAAAGACAAATTCAAAGAGTTTCAGTAAAAATCAGAGTGAAATATGCTAGGGTAGAGGACACTCCACTTCCTAACAAACAACCTACGTTGAGCAAGCAACAAGAAGAGACAAATCAGCTACAAAATATCAATGTCAATACAATCAATTCAGTAAAAGTAGTGACAACTTGAATTAGTTAGATAGTTGTCTCTATCTTCTTACATGAAGATATTTCTTTTTCCTTGAATAATTCCTAAGTTTGTTTTAGGATATTTTGTGAGATTTTTTGTATAAATAATTCACATTTTGAAGTATTGAGTGTGGATGAATTGCTGAACATTTCTATAGTTGTACTATTCTAGACCCTGAGGGTGATTGTACCAATTTCAAGTCAGCAGACTGGATTAAAGCAATAAAGAGATTATATTATAGGATTCATGTGTTGGGCCATTACAGTGAATTAATTAATAGTTTTTCAATTGTTTCTTTCTAAAGTTTTCACATGATCATATGTTTGCTTAATCTAAATGATATAATTGGAATGTTTTTACAGAATATGTTTAATTACACTCTGTATTGAACTGTTTATCATTTATAAGTTTTTCTTCTGATATCCAGATTATGGAATTCTTAATTGCACCCTCATTTCGATTGACCTCTGTCTTTTCACTCATTATCCGGATTTTAGAGCCCTTAATTTCTCTCTTACCCCGATTGAAACCATTTTCACCATCAACCAAAGGATCTGAAGTGACTAAACTATCTTTCCCTGTGAATACTTCCCTTTAGAACCTTGATCTTTCTTCTGCTGCTTGACACTTTGACTCCATTAACCCAATGGAATACAAATCTACATCTATCCATCTAAGTAAGTGATTCCACCACCAAACAAACCCAAAATCAAATCTCAAATAGTCCTACATAACTAGCCTAAAATCAACTAAAAATCAACAAAGTTAAAAAAAATATAGAGACAGCCCTCTTTGAGCATTAGGAAGGCTTAAAAGTAGGTCTGTGGTTACCTCTAGTATTCTTTAAACCAAAAAATAAATAAACAACCCTTTGAGAATTAATGGAGTGATAACACAGGCCAATGATCAATTCATTTTCACATAGAGTAACATACATCTATAATTCATACCATTGTGTTTACTTACACGAGATGTTATGAAAAAGTGTTGCTATATCCCATCTATAGTAAAAACATGCCATGTGTGTGCTTCATGATACATAAACCACCTACCACATTTAAGTTAACATATCCTTATAGAATTGTGTTTAAACCTCAAAAGCATAATGCTTGAGTAGTGGTACCTTTCAAATACTTTATAATCTACTTTACAACCTATCAATACTCTTTGCTTGGATTTTTCATATATCTACTTAACACTCCCATTACATGTGCAATATCCATCCTTGCACACACTATCACATACATCAAGATGCTAACTGCTAATGGGTATGGAATGTTGGACATGTAATCCATCTCCTCTTGTGTCTTGGGACACATCTCCTTAGTCATTTTGAAATGGATATTCAAAGGTGTAATAACTAGTTCTGCATCTTTCATTTTAAATATTTCCAACTCCTTCTCTAAGTACTCACCCTGAGACAATGAAAATTTATGATTTTTCCATGTCTCTTGTTATCCTCATGCCAATGATTTTCTTTGCACCATTCAAATATTTTATTAAAAATGAATTAACTAATTTTATTTTGATTACATTTATATATTGCATGGTATACCTTGTAACAAGCATGAAGAGTACATATAATAACAAGCTAAAAAAAATTCCATGATCTAGTCTCTTAAAATAGACAAAGTAGTGAGAATGACATCTATTATGACCTCATTTTCTCATAAACCTTTTGAATTTCAAATACCACTACCTTGTAGCTTATTATTGGCAACACAAGCTCTTCCTCAACCTACATACTAATTTCTTCTTTCTGTTTACCTCATACCCTATTGGCTACTTCATATACATCTTTTCCTTAAAATCCCCATGGTGAAAATTTGGCTTTATATCTAATTGTTCAGGATGAAAATGTTCTACTGCTACTACACTCTCAAATAATTATAATTGAATTCATTTAATATATATATATATATATATATTTCTATATTTCAGTAAAAATCAATACCTTCCTTTTGAGAAAATACTTTCACCACTAACCTTGTCGTGTACCTTTCCTTTTTTCATTTTATCTCATGCTTAATCTTCTACACCCAATTCTTTTGTAGGGCTCTTCTTCCTTTTGGAATTTTTACCAACAACCAAGTTTTTTTTTCCAACAATGACCCCATTTCTTCCTCCATTTTTTTTTCATTCTCAACTTTACAAGCCTCTTGAAACTAGTTAAGTTCACCTTCATTAATTAACTCAAATATTATTTGAGGGAGGATACCTTTGTGAAGGCTTGTGAGGCCTAGTAGACATGTGGACCAATTGTTGTGGTGTATTTTTAAATTGGACTTATTATAATGGTGGTTATACAATTTATTCTTCTCGCTCATCATTTTCCATTTCTTGTTCAAGTTGTTCTTGAATATGTTACCCATTTTTTTCCATGGTGAAATATTTTTTTGTTGTTTGACAACCCTGTCAACAACTTTCTTAACCTCCATATTATCCAAATACTTATTAAACATCTCTAACTCATTAAATATAACATCCCTCCTAATAACTTAATGTTGGATCCCACAATCAATAACCAAGCTCACCATCCACATATACCAAAAATATACACTTCATGGATTTATCATCTAGTTTAGTTCTATGCCCTTTAGGAATATGCACTAATGTTTCACATCCAAATATTTTTAGGTACGAATACTTTGTATTTTTATTGATCCAAAATTCTTGGGGAATTCCATTATCCAAAATTCTAATACGATATTGATTTATGAGGTAGTACGTTATTTTTATTGCTTCTGCCGAAAATTGTTTTTCCAATCCAAAATTCGACAACATATACCTCACTTTTTTTATGATAGTGTGGTTCATTCTTTCTGTAGTACCATTATATTGAGGATTAAGGGAGAATTATTCTCATTTTTATGCCAAACCTATTACAATACTTGTCGAATGCATTGAAACAATATTCTCCATCACTAATTTGTCCTCAAAACCTTGAGCAATTTATTAGTTTATCTTTCAACAACAATGTGAAACTTATAAAATATCATGAATAGGGTAGGAAAATCCTTTTTAAATGAATCATCTATAAATATGAAAAAGTATGAGGCTCCTCCTAGAGACTCAATATTTACTAATCCTATACACATCATAATATCCTTCATTATCTGCCATATATGCAACGTTCACCAAAGTCATGATTATAGGATCTCAATCTTGGAAGAAAATTTTTACTAGAAAAAATTCTAAGTCCCTTCTCGCTTATTTGACCCTATCGTTTATGCCAAAAATCTAATAAGAAATATTCTTTTGCAATAATATCCACATTTTATTTTTCTGTTATTTCTCTTAATGTATACTATGATCTTGTCTTGGATCCTCTAGCCATGAGTATTGCCCCTTTACCATTTTTTCAATGATTTTGAAATAGCCTTCATAATCCAATATTCCTACATAGATTAGACTCATGCACATTTCTAGAACATTTCATTCCCAATCCAACAATGTTTCAAAAGTGATCGTTTCCCAATTGCACTTTACCATAATCACCAAGATTATATGTAACATAATTATTTTTTCTTGGGGTTACAAGGTGGGATACGCCAAAGTTAAGAATCCAATCAATACTACAACTAGAAATATCTAAACATGAATCTTCCTGTTAGTATAAGTATTTTCATACTTCCACCAGGGATCAAAATGCATTTGCATGTGCATCTTAGGTGTCCCATTCTGAATAATTTTTCCATCATTCCATTAGGTCAGGATATAAATTGTTCCACTGGTGGTTGTCCTGGTCAAATAAGCTTCCTTCTCCCTCAGAAGATCATATTGGATGAATCATTCCCAAGATTATTTAAGCATAAGAACACCTATGAAAATGTTTTTTTTTCATTTATCAATCTTTAAAGTCAAAGCCTCATTCAAAGTTAGGTCAAAAAGCACTCCCATTAGGTCATTAGGGTTTTTCATTTTTCAAGGTCATTTCTTCATTCCAACGATGTTAGCACATATATGAGAGGGAAAAATTAAAAAATTGGTTTTTAGATCATCATGATGTAAATATTATACTTTTTAAGTTGTATTTTTCAGTTTAATGACTTTTATATCAAAATGTCATTTTGATAAAAAAAGTCAAATATGTAATTTATTTTTATTTTTTCAAATGTAGTTTTATGTTATTATCTGTAATAATTTCATCCCAAAGCTATCAAATGTAATTATGTTTCGCTGAAATGGAGCAAGAGAACCAAACTCCATATTGACAAAGCCTACAATGCCAAAAGGTCAAAAAAGCATCAGTGATAAAGAAAAATACATCAAACATTATAAAAAGTGGGTATTTCAAGTTAAATCAAAATCCACTTGGATATAAATCTTATCAAGCATTTCAAACAAGTTATTGTTTCCCTTTTAATCATCAAGAAGTATTCAGCAAAGAAAAATTTCTAAGTTTTTTGAGCAAAATTGGGCCAAATCCATAAGCATTGCGCATTCAGAAGGTTGGCGTTACACATTCAGAAGGTTGGCGTTGCGCGTTTGAACCATCGCTGCGTGCCTGCCTAGTGGCTGTACGCCCTTGCCAGATGAAATCAGTGTAAATTGCAAAGGCTTTGTGTGCTCAAAAAGTGGCGTTGTACATTTGGATAGGTGTTGAGCTCTCACAAAGTAGCATTGCGTGCCTACACAGTTAGGTTTGCTAAGGGTTGTACCACTTCAAACCACTTCAAATGAACTTCAAAATTTGCCTAATTCTTCTAAGGATGTTCTAAAAAGTAATTACACCCTCATTTCCTTGTTTCTAAGCTATTTGGTGACTCTTTAATGTTTTTAAGTGAAACCCTAATTTCAATTTATGATCACTGTTTATACACCTTGTTCACTTTCCTTAAGCATATATCAGTCACAAGAAGGGTAAATTTCATTCACCTAGGGTTTTCATTGACCTAGTTTGTTCATTCCCTTCATTCCCTTCACCTATTAAAGCTAGAGATCTCATCCCCTTCCCTTTCATATCATTCCATTTCTACCCTAGGGTTTCATAAGTCAGAGTTTAAAATGTCTAAAGAAGAAGATAGTGGTATTGGTGAGGCACAAATGCTAAGAAGAAATGACCATAAAGGAGGGAAAATTAATAGGTTTGAACCAATCACTACAAGAGAACTTATGGCATCACATCTCACTGTGTCTTGCTTCAAACATGTGGGTTGTTTTGAGTTTTGTGAGCGAGTGTAGCAAATTCAAAATCACCTGGGGTTAACAAGATTTTTCATCACTAATCTACATGACAAATAGGTCACTCTTGCTAGGGTCACCTTTGATATGTCCACCAATTCTATTGCAGTTGCTACAGGGATCTCTAGTGTGGGAGAGAGGTGATTTAAACAAGCAAACTTGGATATGAGCTATTATGAACCGTACCTCAAACCTAGGTACAAGGATCACAAGAAGTCAATTTTCCCTTTCTCTCATATCCTTGACCAGTATGTTCCAATGATGAGGATAATCACGAAATACTTCACTTGTGAGGGGAGTTTTTCTCGACTCTACTCATATCATATATGACTCCTCATGCATTTCACTAGAGTTAGAATGCTACACACACCTTACTATCTTTTTCACAACATTGACAAGATGGCTTACATTGTGCAAAAGAGGGATTACAATCATCAAATGTAGAGTCTATTTCATCATTCACTCATCAAAATGGTGGTCATACATAAGCTTTAGCAGAAAATAATTTCATGGGATGCATTCATTGCAAATGAGGTTTTCACTACCCCACCTAGCCATCATGAGCAGGATATCCCTTCATCATATCATCCTCCTGTATCCACTTCTCCATCACATCCCGATGTTCATAAATCACCACCCACTCACATCCATTCACCTCATTTTGATCCTACCTCATCACCTTTCTATAACCCTTCACCATCACATCATGATACCGGAGCATCCAGCAGGGAAAGGGACATTGAGGAAGCTTGCACTAAACTGACTGATATTGAGCCATTTCCTATGAAATATCAGAGAGGCCACAAGCACATGTTTTCTTCACATGGTGTGAAAGGGTCCATGCCTTCTTCATCAACACAACACAAAGACAAAGGTAAGGAAAAGGTAATAGAGCCAAACATTGATGATGAGTAGGAAAAACATGAAACTAAGCAGGAGTTTCAGTTGATTGAGATTGATGAAGAGGATGAGGATAGAGCCACTAGTGCAGTGATCAGAGGTAAGGAGGCCAAGATTAGTGAGCTTCAAGCTAATCTTGATAGAGCACCGTATGTGATTAACTTTCTTGAGCTAGAAAATCAGCAGCTGAAGACTAAGCAAACCATCAGTGAGTTCAAGACAAACAGAGCTCAGAGAGAGGCACGAAAGACCAAGGCCTTGCTGGAGGAGACCTCGGGAATATTTGATGAGAGTGATGATGAGGAATATCAGCTTCCGAGATGTAGACCAAGGATAATTGGGCTAAAGAGCTCTTTATCTCAGGAAAGGCAAAAAGAAGCTAAATTGGTAGAACAACTTACTCCAAGTGAGCTTCTTGCCATAGAGATTAGCAGAGACAGAGATTCTTAGCTTGAGAAATCCAATTTGCATCTGGAGAGCCTGCTAGAGAGGGAAAAAAAATACATTTACATTTAAAGGAAGATGGTGAAACAATATTCCATGAGAAACAAGATTGCAAGGGCCAAGCTCAAATGAGCCCATGCAAATATTCAGGCTTTGACCGAGCCAAAGGAGAAGGAGAAGTTGAAAATTCTTGCTGAGGTGTCTCTCCATGCCTCTAACCCCTAAATCAGCAAGAAAATTCACAATTTTGGCACATGTGGCATTCTTATGCAAATTTTGATTTTTGGATAGTTTAGCACACAGAAAATTTGCTAAACGCACAGTGCCACTGGTGATGCGCTCTTTTTTTAGGCATCCAATTGACGAATGGCCACCACCATCGTCTTTATAATGATGAGGACATCAACTCCAACAAGTCTCAAAATATTTGGAGAATAACTGGTCCCTCAAAGAGGCAAAAAACCACCAAACAATCATGTTTCTGCCCTCTTTTTGACCCTAGCATTGTGCGTTTACCAGTCTTGGGAGAACAAGTTTTTGATAGGGCCGATGGACACCATTTTGGAAACTAGAGGAATATATGGAAACTAAAATCACAGACCTTTCCAATGAGCTATCATGGAGTTTATTTGGACAACATGAAGGCCTCCAAAAGTGGCTTACAAAACATGTCAAGTTTTCTGTCATGGCACTGCGCTTTTACCAGGAAATTTACATTTTCACCAGTTTCATCAAATTCTTAAGTTTCACTTTTTACTTGGGTAAATGAAGAATTTACAAATTTAAATGTCATATTTTACTTTTACCTAAGGTAGATACATTAAGTAAGTCATTAGTTGAAGTCAAATGTATCAGTTCTTAAAGATAGGAATAAGTCACTCTCCTCATCCTAGACTCTAACTTTTAGTTCAGCTCTTGATGTAACAAATCCCTCACCTCATGGATTTGAATCCTGGGGATGAGAGTAAGTGGTTTTGAGGTCTATAAGGTGTAGTTTCTTAGTCATTGTAATGTTTGGCATAATTTGGAGAGATTGTATTGATCAAGTATCATCTTGGTTTGGACATTAATGGAAAATTGCAGCTATTTTCTTGGGATCCCGTTGGGGAAATATATTTCTATAATTTCCAACATTAAATTATCAATCCAAGGCTCGTAAGCTTCGAGGTACAAGCGCAGGGAACACAGGATCAGAGCATCTAACCTAGACTAGAGTAAGAATCAACTTGTTGTTTATGTAAAAAAATTGTTATTTCTAATTGAAGATAATCAATTGGGGAAAACATGCTTAAAAAAATAATAAATTCTAATAACTGTGCAAACGATCCTAACTCTAATTAATCATAAACCAAGCAATACAGATTACCATTCAAAGGAATTTAATCTAAATGAAAATCTCAATCTAAATACTAAAATCTATTTAATCTAAATACAAGAATCTTAAACCAATAAAGATTAATTTAAAATGATACCAAACTTATGATAAATCTTAATCCCAATAAAATTCACTCTCATTCAAATGATCTTAAACTAAGGCAATGAACAAACAAGACTTCAACTAATCTAATTCCCATGATGCATAAAACAAATCAAATAAGTATTCAAACTAATCTCTGTCACCACTCTACAATTGCTTCAAAAGAAATTAAGTAAACCAAGATTCGAATTGACATGCTTCAGATCTAAGAGACTACAAAATAAGAAACTATCCTATCCTTAAACTTCTTTAATCAAACTCAATAAATCATTCAAACATGAGCACATTGGCGAATGGTTCTACCAATAACTAACTACATTCATAATGAATTTCAAACTAAACTACAACTTCAAACAATGATTTAATGGTCTCATTGCATTGCTTTCAAATACTTGGTTGCGAAAACACAATGTTACAATAAAATCAATAAGGTACATAAGATATTTCAATTCATATTTAAAACAAATGGAGTTATCGATCTCTTGTTTATCCAATTAAGAAGCACTTTTAAATATTTCAATCGTAAACTTGTAACAAAGGGGCTATTCATGCAATAAAATCATTCATCAACGCCATTCATTAGCTTGCAACGAGTTGAAAATGATATGCCTATTTAATTTTAAGAAAACAAACGAATTACAGTCTTAAGTACATAATCAAAATTATGAGATCTAATTAACAATTACTTTCAAAATAAAATCCATGCACTTAGATCTAAATCAAACACACTACCTCTATCCTATGATGTTTACAAAACTTGCTTCCAGGTGATGGTGGATCCTTGCCACTCCTGGAGCAAGTCTAAACTAAATCAATGTCTAAATATTAAAAAAAAAACATAGCATTTATAAAGAATTCATGGCAAAGTCAAATTGTATTAAGATTCAAATCATAAGTTCACTTACATACATTCCTTCAATCTTTTTTCACATGTTCACACCTTTTCATCCTCCTCCTTCAAAAACTTCCCCATCTCACAACAAAAACCATGGTTGAGCCATTTATAAGATTCACAAGGCGAATTATTCATTTTCCTCAATTCTGGAAAATTGAACAATTTTAACAAACTGACCTAAACGATATTAGTATATCTTACTAACCATGAAGAATTTTGGAAAACTGTATAGAGGAAGACTAATTTGTTATGTTTCCAAAAAAAACCTCTCTTGGATTTGTCTCATTCGAATCCATCTCCTCTTAAATCATGCCCAAAGTTGGTTGTTTAGATTTTTTTGCAATGTTCTAGAACTCTAAAAAAATAGTGATTTTTTACAAAACTACCTCCAAGACCCGCGTATAAATTTTAGACGAATTCGAATCTTGAGAAATTTTTTTGGATATACATGATTTGTTATATTTTTAACAAACCCATTTGATTATATTTTATAGATTCACCTCCAGTTGCACACACATCGAGGTCAAACATGGCAGTTTGGAAACTTTGCACATTTTGAGCAAATTTGTTAATCAACTCCTATGGACCCACATGTGCGACCTGGGTGAAATCAAATGCATGGGAAGGCATTAAAACATTATTTTGGACCATAACATCCCTTTTTTTTCCTCAAAAGCGCACCCAAAGTGCCAAAGCCCTAAATTAGGCATTCCCATACTTAATTAGCTTATGAGGGATTTCAGCAATGGAACCCTGTGATAAATCTACTTCAACAAAATCGTCATCAGTAAAACATGACATAATCATATTTAATTATAGAGAAGTAAATAAAATTGATGATAATCAACCATAGAGAGTATTTGGCGGCGAGTGATGGAAATAGGGCACGAAATGGGCTAAAAACTAGGGTTTTAGGGTATAAACAGTGATATTTCATGATGAAAACATGGGAATATGTGAGGCCCAACATCCCCCCATGCCTAAGATTTTTCATTTCCTCATGCAAACAAAGACTTTATTCATATCTAGGTTTTTATGGCATCATAGCTTTAGGTAGGGTTAGTTCTTGTGGAGCAACACTACAAGGAGATTTGATTGTCATAGATTTGATTTTAAGAGTGATACAAATCGAGGAAAAGCAATAGGTATGGTAGGAGGAAAATGATGAATAGGATGATAGGTGACAATGGAAATGGTATATGAGATGAGGTGGTAATGGACATGGGAAGACATGTGCTTGCATGCTCTATTTTTGCGAGGACAATGCTTATGAATGGTTCCTTCATGAAAGGAAACCATGAATTCACCCTCTAATAGATTGACAATATGCATGAATGTAGGATGGGAAGGCACTATAGTTACTTCTTTGTTTACATGAACCAATATGATTATGACCTAGAGTAGCATGAAAATGGAGGGTATATGGAAAACCGAATATACAAAATATGTGGTGGTTAATCATCAAAGCTTTCTTAAATCTCTAATAAATTAAAGAATCCTAAGCCACCTCTACCTCGAGTTTTACCCTTTTTGTTAATGTCCTTGGTGCTGCAAGATGAAGTAATGATAGAATGGATCGAGATGATGTGACTGCTGATATGATCTGCTGAAGAAGGAAAAAGGTCTCAATATCCACATTATCCTGAAAATGACGATGCATGTGTATTTTTCATAAGGCTTCCTGAAATAACACAAGCACCATCATCAATAATCGTATTTTCATGCAAATCTTATCGATACAAAGGAAATAGGTTAAATAATGAACAAATACCTGATCATGCTCCAAGTTTAAGATATTAGCCCAACAATGATAATGAAAACCATGAGTAAGCATAGGGTGAAAATATGAATCAAACCTGACAATTCTCATCAGTTTTTCCTAACATCTCTCCCCCCATGCCTATCATCTTGCATGTCCTCATGCAATAAAAACCTCTGACAGATACCAAAGACTGAAGGGTTGGGGTTTCTATATTAAATTCATGTTTCATTGACTTAAACCATAGGGCGAATTGTGAGAGCATGTAAGTAAGTTTCATCGGATGTCATCTTCCTTTGCATCAATAAGATAAGAAAATTAGTGACCAGGGATATAGTGATGTTAAGACTAAGTTTTATTATTCCAAAAGAGTGACTAATGATGGGGCTACTAAAGGAATGCTAAAAAATGTTGTTACTGCAGAGATAAATTCATCCTAAAATGATTAACCATAATAATTTCCACAAAGCATCTCAAGAGTAATCTAAAGCAGTAGGTCTTCACTTTCAATAGCCTCATTATTACAAGTAAAAGTGACCTTATTTAAAAACCAAGGCCTTAAAATGGATCGAAAGTAGCGAAAAATAAATATTACAAAATAATACCTTCTAAGGATGATTGTCTTACCGTTACCCAAGCATATAGTTAAAGCTTCTCTTATTCAAGAAAAGTGAATTACCAGCACTAAGGGTCTCACATCCATAAAAACCAAATTATTTCTGAAAGATAGAACTCCAAAGCACACTACTGAAGGGCATTAAATCCATTCTTAGAGAGATATGATAATGAGTTTAGGTAAAGGCAAAAACAACCAAGTAAATCATAGTGTAAAATTAACTTTGATACCACAGGCATGCCCCTGCTGCCAGCAGGCATCTATAGCCTCAACAGGGATGCCTTTTAACCTAACGAAATGTCAATGTCCCACTTACTAGATACAAATTCAGAGTTAGCTTATTCGACTTTTAGATAAAGGCCATTGTCCTGGCTTGGTAACCAGCTGATGGCAGTGCCACTCACAAGAGGTAACATGGATGAACAGACCGACTCGTGATGAGACCTCCTGTCTTCCAACTTTTTGGGCTGAAAGCCATTACTCTAGCTTGGTTACCGGGAGCAGTAATGTCATGCATGTTAGGTCTCATGATCATGGTAGGTTGGCTCATTATGAGACCTCCTATCCTCCCCTAAATATTTTTGTAGACTTTGATTATGATTAACCTTCGAGGTTACTTAATAAGTGGGAGACAGATCTACTCCTTAAGAGCGCAGGGTGGCGTGGAAATTTTTTAAATACTAATCTTTACTGGTTGATCCTTCTACCCTAAAGACTCAAGAAAGGAAAATAACTCAGATAATGACCGAAATATTCCTCCGATAGGTCATGCTAGGGTTCTTATGAGAGCTCATGATGGTTTTATAGGAGTGGTCCACCATAGGAGGCTTTTCATCAATACCTTCAAAGAGAAACTTGAAAAGGTTTCTTGGATGATAGTATGTTAAGCTTATGAATGGAAAGTATAACAATAAAATTCCCCTAACTGACCCAATGAATAATCTCGGCCAATAATGAGAGTAACTTTATAAAATATGAGGCATTAAGAGTGAATTTATTTTGACAAGTGTTACCACAAGAGTGCATAATGACAAAAATTTCAATGGTTATGCCTTAGGAATTGAAATTTCAAGAATGATGCTATAACAAAAATTGTATTCATTTCTACCCTACCCTAACTGAGAGAGAGTAAGGTCCCATTCAAGTGTAGGAGTACTTCCAATGCAACCATGTTCGTAACAATATGCTAAATATACTCACACTTGGTTTGAAAGAAAAAACTTCAACACATACTAGAGTATGAGAAACCAATTGCTTCGATTGATATGATACCAAGAGTATTTGAAGATGAGAGTGGTACTTTGGTTGGATTATAATCTGGAACCAATCCTCGATGTAATCCCGGTGGTATTGGCTTATTTCTTCTTTTGGACCGCTCTAAATGTCCTCCTTGGTCATGCCAGGAAAACTTAGATAATTGGCCTCTAGAATGCACACAAGGCTTTTTGTTGGGCATGGTGAAGGTTCCTCGATCTCAAGTTCAACTGGATGCTCCCAATCAGATTTGGTACATGGCTCATCGATCTCCCTAGTAGATAGGCAAGAGGACTCAAGGGATATTTCAAAATCATGTTCTGGCTGTGGAGAGACAGATAATTTCCTGAATGCAGTCAGGATGAACTCTTCTTGAGAAGAAGATACCCCAACTACTGCTAGGATTTGAGAAAGCGCCTCGATGGACATTCTTCAAGCTCTCGGTCATTCTTGAATTTCTCTTGCTCGCAACATGGATTAGTACAAAATAGGGGGTTCTTACAGCACCCCAAAAATGGTTTATCTTTAAAGAACTTGAATTTTTAATCTAAATGAATTAAAGATTGCTAATTGCAATAAAAACTCACCAAACTTGCTTGATTGGGAAACCAAAATTTGAAGCAACCCCACAATAGTGGATGCGTGGCTCTTCACTCACATCTTACTGTACACTCTCCACCCTCTGATTTCCCTGCAACCAAGATCACACACACAAAAAAAACTTGTGAAAGAAACTAATCTCTAATCCCTTTAGCACCTCCCTGGCAATGACGCCAAAAATGTTGGGGAAATATATTGCTATAATTTCCAACATTAAATTATCAATCCAAGGCTCATAAGCTTCGAGGTACAAGTGCAGGGAACATAGGATCAGATCATCTAACCTAGACAACAGTACGAATCAACTTTTTGTTTAAGTACAAAATTGTTATTTCTAATTGAAGTTAATCAATTGAGGAAAACATGCTTAAACAAATAAGAAATTCTAATTACTGTGCAAACGAAACTAACTCTAATTAATATTAAACAAAGAAATACAAATTACCATTGAAAATGATTTTAATCTAAATGAAAATATCAATCTAAATACTAAGATCTATTTAATCTAAATAAAATAATCTTAAACCAATCAAGATTAATTTAAAATGATACCAAACTTATGCTAAATCTTAATCCCAATAAAATTCACTCTCATTCAAATGATCTTAAACTAAGGCAATGAACAAACAAGACTTCAACTAATCTAATTCCCGGGATGCATAAAACAAATCAAATAAGCATTCAAACTAACCTATGTCACCACTTTGCAATTCCTTCAAAAGAAACTAAGTAAACCAAGATTTTAATTGACATGCTTCAGATCTAAGAGACTACAAAATAAGAAACTATGCTATCCTTAAACTTCTTTAATCAAACTCAATAAATCATTCAAACATGAGCACATTGGCGAATGGTTCTACCAATAACTAACTACAATCATAATGAATTTCAAACTAAACTACAACTTCAAACAATGATTTAATGGTCTCATTGCATTACTTTCAAATACTTGGTTGCCAAAACACAATGTTACAAGAAAATCGATAAGGTACATAATATATTTCAATTCATATTTAAAACAAATGGAGTTATCGATCTCTTGTTTATCCAATTAAGAAGCACCTTTAAATATTTCAATCATAAACCTGTAACAAAGGGGCTATTCATGCAATAAAACCATTGATCAATGCCATTCATTAGCTTGCAACGAGTTGAAAATGATATGTCTATTTAATTTTAAGAAAACAAACAAATTACAGTCTTAAGTACATAATCAAAATTATGAGATCTAATTAACAATTGCTTTCAAATAAAATCCATGCACCTAGATCTAAATCAAACACGCTACCTCTATCCTATGATGTTTACAAAACTTGCTTCCAGGCGATGGTGGATCCTTGCCACTCCTGGAGCAAGTCTACACTAAATCAATGTCTAAATATTAAAAAAAAACCATAACATTTACAAAGAATTCATGGCAAAGTGAAATTGTATTAAGATTCAAATCATAAGTTCACTTACATACATTCCTTCAATATTTTGTCTCGTGTTCACACATTTTCATCCTCCTCCTTCAAAAACTTCCCAAGCTTACAACACAAACCATGGCTGAGCCATTTATAAGATTCACAAGGCGAATTATTCATTTTCCTCAATTCTGGAAAATTGAACAATTTTAACAAATTGACCTAAAAGATATTAGTATATCTTCCTAACCATTAGTAATTTTGGAAAAAGGTTCAGAGGGAGACTAATTTGTTATGTTTCCAACAAAAACCTCTCTTGGATTTGTCTCATGCGAATCCATATCCTTGGAAATCGTGCCCAAAGTTGACTGTTTGGCTTTTTTGCAATGTTCTAGAACTCTGAAAAAACAATGATTTTTTACAAAACTACCTCCAAGACCCGCGTATAACGTTTAGCAAAATTCGAATTTGGCGAAACCGTTTTGGATATACCTAACTGGTTATATTTTTAACAAACCCATTTGATTAGAGTTAGTATATTCACCTCCAGATGCACACACATCGAGGTCAAACATGGCAGTTTGGAAACTTTGCACATTTTGAGCAGATTTGTTAATGAACTCCTAGGGACCCACATGTGCGACTTGGGTGAAATAAAATGCATGGGAAGGTATTAAAACATTATTTTGGACCATAAAATCCCTTGGTTTTCCTCGGAAGCACGCCAAAAGTGCCAAAGCCCTAAATTAGGCATCTCATCCTTAACTGGCTTGTGAGTGATTTCAGCAATGGAACCCTGTGATAAATGTACTTCAACAAAACCGTCATCAGTAAAACATGACATAATAATCTTTAATTATAGAGAAGTAAAGAAAATTGATGATAATCAACCATAGAGAGTATTTGGTGGCGAGTGATGGAATTAGGTATGGAATGGGCTAAAAACCTAGGGTTTTAGGGTATAAACAATGATATTTCATGATGAAAACATGGGCATATACGAGGCCCAACGGATCCATGTGGTATGAGTTTTAGACATAGTTTCCTCTCTGTTATCAATTTTTTTGAATGTATTTTTAATTCATAAACCATTACATTTATATAATATACTAGATTTCAATTTTGAAAGGCAGAATCCATATCAATTTATGCTCTGTTTTGGGAAATTTAGTATAATGTGTTCATTCTCCTCAGTTTAGGGAAAATACATTCCATATGCTTTCCCTAGCTCCTCACCAGTATATTCATCCCACTTAATTCAATTTTAAATTTTAAACCTTTTACCTACCTTACCCCATCAAACATACTGCAATTTCATCCTCTTGGCCCTGATTTATTCCCCTTGACCTAATCCATGTTCAGTGAGCCCAACCCTAAAAATAAAAATCAAAACCCCCTGTATTCCTTAGCTATCCTAAACTATTTTTCATCTTGCCCTATTGGTTGTGATTTTTGTGGAGAGATCCCTCTTTGACTTGGTAGGGCTAGATACCAAGTCTAAAGTTTGGTTTGAGGTTACCTTGGGATTGCCTTCTTCAGCCTGAGGTCCAATCCGAGTGCTAACATTATGGCGACCATACTGGGAAGAAAAAGTAATATCAGATATTCCCTGGGAAAGATCATCAAAGTTCAGATTTGATTGTTGATGGTGGACAGCAGTCAGATGCATATCAAGGCTGAACCATTCACCTGACAACTCCATTCACTGAAAAATCCAGAAAATCAACACCTTATGGTGACTCCACTGCTTGAAGATCATTAGCTTCAAGATTTTCCAAGATGGAAACAGTTGAAAGAAGGTATGCTCCCATGAGCCGAGATCATATTCAAGTAGCTAGAATAAAATGCCTAAGGAATTGATAGATTGTATCGAAAATTTAGTGATGTTCAAAAATGTGAAAGGTAATGATGTTGCTCACTTCATCCGAGGTGAGATTTCACATGCATGTGTGTAGATTAAAGTTTGATTTTCCTGAAGACTGCTTGATGAATATATTCATGGCCAAACTAGAAGATGAAGCTCAATCTTGGTATGAAAGTTTTCCACCTGCTTGTAATTAATGTTTAAAGGATTTTCATACCATATTCTTTGCAAGGTATAAAGAATCTTGTCCATCCTTAATATTAGTTCAGAACTATTGTAAACATGTTGATAGTTTTATTGAAAATATTGATAATATTTATGGAGATGATGAATTCATGGACGATGAGATCATGGAAGCCCTGTATGAAAATCCATTTCAGTAGCATAAATAAATATCAGAGGATACTTATCAATATGCTTAGGAAATTTTGTAGTAGGCTGAAGATCTTTGTACAGTTGAAAATGATGGAAGACAAGGTCCTATTTCATATCTGATTGCAGCAAAATATGGTATGCAGGAAAATGAGGTTCCAATCTTAGATTGTGGTAAAGTCAAGCTGGCTGATCCAGATCTAGATTCAAATTGTGATGATGAAGAGTATGTTTTTCCAGATCCCATGAAGGAGAGCTCTATTGTTGAAGTCACCTTGAATGAAGAAAATAAAGTTATAGACCTAAGTATTCTCAGCCCATCAGAACAAAGTCTTCACGAGGAGGTAATCCATTCCCTTTATGAAAAACAAGATGAGAAATTTGTTCAAGTAAGTGAAAAATGTTATTTGGATGAATCTATGGTAGATGATAGAAATGTCAGTTTTGGGTTTCAAGAACAATCTGAATTTTTCCCTCTTATGACTAATGAGTGTGATAACAAACATGAAAATTTTGTTGCCATGTCATATGAAGATGATCAACAATATATTCAAATTGCAGAGGACGAGTGTTGTCGCTCCTTTAGATAGCCTAGAGTTGCGATAGACCAGTGCCTAGGACATCTTATATAGCAAGGAGCATATGGTATAACGAAGGAAGTTATCAGCAAAAAGCTCTCATGCTATCTCTTGTAAACAAGGAAATTGATTTGACTGGGACCAAAGCTCTCAGAAACTTGACACGGGAAAGAGATACTGCAAAGACAAGGTGCAAAACTCTAATACAAATGCATCAGACAATTCAGAGACAATTTACTGTAAAGCGGGCCGGTTCAGAAATACTTCACAGAGATAAATGATCTGAAAGTGTTAACGGTGTAAGAAAGGTGAGAGGATACTAGCTGTCATATAGATGATATCCAGATACACAATATTACCATGAATGGGCTTACCAATTTAAGAATCAATACACCTAACAGCGTTTTAAGAATAACATTCCATAGAAGCTAATATAGCAGAAGTATGGTAGAAGTGAAGACGGAACAGTATATCATGCATGAGCCATATTTAAAGCGCTTGACTGATTCAAACATGGGTATCAACTAGGATAAATCCATACCAAACCAGTGAGCCACTCACATTCCAAAACATGATACAAGAATATGGATGGAAACAAGATGAAACATTAAATTAAAACATAAAGGGAGAAGTTACACACTGTGAAATACCAAAGACCATAATCCTCAATACAGATAGAAATCCTCCTCATTGAGACCCTACGGGCTCTGAGCCTTCATACAAGAGTTCAACAAAATGTATACAAAAGAAACCTTTTTCTTGCCTTAATTTTCTGATAAAATCGCGGAACCCTAAAACCTTCGTTCTCCTGGAGTTTTATAGGAGAATTAGAAAACCTAATACCGAGTGAGTGGTGAACATTTAATTGCCTTATTAAAACAAAATGTTGAAAAAGTGCCCTTCCCTCTTGTTTGTGGCTTTGAAATGTTGTATATGCTCTTTCAAGGATGGATTAAAAAAAATGCATTTGGTGAGGATCTCTTCGAGAACACGGTATTGAGATAAAACCATATGAACATTAATCCTTTTACGAAATAAAATCTTTCTTTGAGATAAAACCTTGAGGGTATTTCTTTAACATTACCAAAAATCTTTTGAGTGATCTGCCGGGGTCTTCGATGCGATAACACTACGATTTAAATAGTGTGATAGAGCTCCACCAACTTTAATTTCGATTATCTAATTCCTCTGATTTCCCACTGATACTCTCTGCCGCAACATTAATATTTCCGATTGCAAAATCTCTGTTTTGAATGATTCTGGGGGGGTTTGATAGATTTTACCCCTGCTTCTTTAATGAAAGCCGTGTCGTAACAGCTTCCTAAGCCCTGCTCCATAAATGTAACTATTAGAAGATAGTCCTTTCCTGCATCCTCTGCTTTTGTAATGGAGGTTGTGAATTATGGCAACTTTCCGCCGATGTAACCCTGCAAAATCTGCAAACTCGTTAAAGAAAACCATGCACGGGGATGGAGGATATGGTGGGGTCAATGAAAATGGTGTCTGTGGAGACATGGCGAAATGGTGAAATGATGCGGAGTGGGCGGAAAAATGCGGAAAGCGATGGAGGATGGTGGCGCTTTTTAACTAAAAACATTTGAAAATGAATGAAACATATGATGGTGACGAAGAAATACGACGAACCACGTGGAACTTGTGGCGTGGAGGAAAGGCTGAGTCAATAGTGGGGCATGCAGATGATATGGCCAAGTCGGATCTAGAACGAGATCGAAGAGTTGAAGATGGCATTGGGGTAATGACAGTGGGCAGGCGTGCGCCTGCTTGGGACTAAAATGTGCAACCCCGGCGACCCTTTGTTGGATGAAGATTTGAATCCGAATGGTGTCAAGTGAATATCCTCCACATCCTCAGTCGAACGATAATGCGTGATGAGGTAGTGGTTTTGGAATAGTGATGGAGCCACGTGTCGCGCGATGTATGGAATCGCTCCGATTTGAGAAATACCGCCTGCCTCCGAAAGGCGGTGCGATAGAAACTGGGCAGTTTTGGAACAGTAGACGCGGGGCGGGGACCACCAGGACAGATAAACTGCGGACCGTTGATTTTACGATTTGATCAGACGGTAGGTGGGTAGGCTACGGGCACGGTAGAGATGAACGAACACCATTCGATCTGTACAGATCGATGGTTATGAACGTGCTCGATATTCATTTGATAAGCGCCTTTCGGGCCAACGCTTGATGCGGCGCTCACGGTCATGCGAATGGAGACGGAGGGCTGGGGCCAAGGGCTAAGCCTTAAACATTTTCAAAAGTGGGTTTTTTAGCCATTCTAAATATAATTTAAAGTAAAAAATGGCAAATGAACAATAAAACGGTTTTCGAGGTGGAAATGGAGGAAGGTGCCTACGAAATTTCAACGGAGGGTGATTATGATAGGACCAGAGCATTGAGGACTGTCATTCAAATTTTTCTTCCCATGTCTCATGCTTTGAATTTTTTTTTCAAGAAGAAATCTACTCACCTACTGGTTCAGAATTTTCTGAAGACCAAGAACACACTCTTTTTGAGGTACATTATGAAAATAGATCAGATTCAAGAGAAAAAGCTACCTTGTTTATTCCTAATCAGCAAGAGGTAAATTTTATTAATTTTCAAGATCCCTTCAACAGTCTTTTGCAAGAACTGGAGAAGATGAATGTTGTCTCGTTAGTTAGCATAAGTCTTGGTTTCAGTTTTTATTGTGAGTTGCCTACATGTACATCATTCTACCTGCTCGAGGAAAATGAGAGCAGAATTCAAGAAAATAACCATCTTCTGGATTGGTTAAACTGGAAGGATCACTACACATGATTGTATACATGTCTTTAGCAGGTCGGTGGTTGTCATCAGGATTTTAAGCCCTCAAGTCTTGGTGATGTATTGCCATCAATAAGTAGGGTAAGTTCAATTTTTAAGTTTTTTTCAGTTAGTCTTGAGTCGGTTTTGAGTCATCTTATTGCGTCAAGTTTCTTTTAGTATTAAGTGTGGTTTTTAGCTATTAACTCCATGCCCAACGGATAGGCACTTGGTCTACGGTGTTCTTGGCACCTCCAAGGAGCAACCATCCCCAGCTAGAGCCAACGTTAGTGTCAGTATTTGCATACTTCCAACAGGGATCAAAACACATTTGCATGTGCATCTTAGGTGTCTCGTACTGAATAAATTTTTCATCATTCCATTAGGTCGTGACTTAAAATTGTTCCGTTGGTGGTTTTCCTTGTCAATAAACTCCACTCTCCATCCGATATTCACACCGCTGACTCATTCCCATGTCCCCTTGAGCATAATAACACTTATGGAAATTCTCTTTTCACTTGAAAGTCTTTAATTCAAAATCTCATGCAAAAGTCAGGTCAAAAAAGCAGTCCCATTAGGTTATTAGGGTTTTGCATTTCTCAACGTCATTACTTCATTTAGATGGGGTCATCACATATATGACAGGGACTAATTAAGAAAATTGGTTTTTAGATCATCATGATGTAAATATTATACTTTTAAAGTTGTATTTTTTAATTTTAATGACTTCTATATCAAAATCAATATTTTGATAGAAAAGTCAAATATGTAATTTATTTTTATTTTTCCAAATGTAATTTTATGTCATCATATGTGTTATGGCTTAAATCTACCTCCAAGTGAGAAAGGCAGAATCTAGGGTAACATCAAACCACGCTTAACCTGGTAG
>JAXQQM020076693.1:0-25312 GCA_034641835.2 Pinus albicaulis
GTCACATTTTGTAAGCCTTGATGATGCTTCATAAGTTGGTATGTTTTTTATGTTATACATTCCTAAATGAGGCTTTAGAAGTGGGTATGCTTTTTATCTTATACATTTTATTTAAAATATTGTTAGGAGTGGTAAATATTTCATTTCACCATCAAGCTAGAGATTTAAAGATAATAGGGCAATTGACATTATGGATTGCATGAGTTTCAAGATGATTTTTATAGAAATAGTTGTTTTGTTTATGTGAGTGAATTATTACTTAGTGAGAGTATTTATATTCCAATTTCTTCATCAATTCTATCAATATGTATTTGTTAACTGAACATGCATGTGCAATTTAATAAAGTCTCAATTAGTATTTTTCTGTTATCACTATTTGGTTAAATATTTGATCAATGGTTCAAATTAAAAATCACTTGGACACGAGTACTAGAATTTCCTCGAGCACATGCAAATTTTGATAGCTGGAGGGTAGACATTTTTTTAACAAAATCTTCTTGTAATTTGCTCGTGATGTTCAATTTCATGGAATATTTTTCCTCATCCATGGAATATTAAAAGTGATATGAAGGGTCATTTAAAAATAATACTGTCATAAAAAAATCCTATGATGGGTGGGGGGCCTGTCGAATTTAACAAAATCTTCTTGTAATTTGCTCACGATTTCATGGAATATTCCCCCCCCCTCCATGGAATTCGTGTAGGAATATCTAATATCCATAGGTTAGACATCATTTGAGCAAAATCTTATTGAAATTTAAACTAAAATGTTAGATTTTCTGAAAAATAAATCTAATTAAAAAATAAACTTTGAATTTTTTTTTTTTTACCAATATTTTTCACCCTAATCTCTTCAAATTTAGTGCATTCACTTCAATATTTGCAGGTATACATCGAATTTTTTTCTTTTAAGTTAGATGAAACTGGTAAAAGGAAATATTAAAAGTGATATAAAATGTCGTTTAAAAATAAGATCTTCGTAAAAAAATTCTATGATGGGCAGGGAGAACCATCAAATTTAATTATATGATGGATAGCGAGATCTAAGCTCTTTTAATTCCCCCTTTAAATATGCTATATTCCATATGAATATCATGGATTGCCATACCATGGGTCAATACCATGAAGTTATTTTTATTTTAACATAATTGTTTTATTAATTTAATTTTACATTGACCAAATAAAAATATTTTAACATAGAGCTATTTTTAATTTCATTTTATTTTCACTCAATTTAAAAATAAATAATTTTATCAAAAAAATAAAAATTATTATATTAAAGAATGTATTATTTTTTAAAATAAAAATATTACATTTTCAAATATTATATTCAAAATATAGAGTAGAACGGACTACTTTACTTTAATCTTATTTTAGTTTATAATGTTATTTTATTTAGTTTTAATCTTAATTTTATTTTTATTTTTATGTACATGGCATTGAGTGTTGTTGACAGTGAAAATTGCCCACAAAACTGAAGTAGGGTGAAGTAGGGGTTACACACAAGTAGGGTATTAGAAGAAACAAAAAAACTCCACATATCTCATTACCAAGGCGATGCGTCAAATTTAACTCCTACTATCACCGAATAACCTCAAGATCCCTTCTGCTCCGCGTCATGTTCATCGCCCCGCTATAAGATATACATAACATACAATGTATGCAATGCTCGTTTTAAATCCATGTACTTCAATTTGAAAACCTGCTCAAACAAATTCAAATTCGAGGTTTAAATTTATACACCCCACTATAAGATATACATACCATACAATGTATTCCATGCTCGTTTTAAATCCATGTACTTCAATTTGAAAACCGGCTCAAACAAATTCAAATTAGAGGTTTAGATTTATACACCCGCCTAGCTAACGGTTAAATGGTTTAAATTTACAATCTTTTAAAGTTTTATTGTAAATTTATAATTTAAGCTTTTAATTTTATAATTTAATCTCTTACAGTTTTATTGTAATCTAAATAATCGTTTAAATAAATAATTTTAAGATATTAATTTCGGGTTTATCATTTTTTTGGTGATTAACTTAATTTAAAATATGTAAAACCAATATTATTAAGGAAATATTATATATATTTTTAAATTATCTTATATTTGAAGTGGAGAAGGAAATGTTGAAAATAAATAATACCTCGTTATGTGTTGCAATAACAAAGTAATTTTATTTATTTATTTATTTTTTCTAGTTTTTTTTAATCGATAGTGAATTTATGTATTCTATGAAAATTAAGAAGTTTCTTTGAAATATTATGCATTTATTAATGTATAGTTATTTATTAATATATATCTTCTCTACTTCTTGGGAGAAGAGTGGAAATGTGCATTTGGTTATTTTTAATACATCCATAAATTGTAAGTGAACCATCAATAAAAATAGAAAGGATAAATGATTGTACATTTTATAATTCCATTTTTTTTATGATGACATCAAATTAATCTCAAATCACAATATTGTGTTACTTTACAAAAAATGTAAAGGAAACTAATGCTTTGTTTGTGTCTTCCAACTAGATAGATAAAGTGTGTAGCTATTAATGTTATCATATATACATAACAATGATGAGACAAATGATGATTATCATGATATGTTGTTTTTCTCTCTTATTGTTAACATTATCATAGAGAATAAATCTCTTTTTTTGTGGGTTTCACTATTTTCCACCCTACATAATCCTTCCCTTTCACCATGAAAAACTCTCCCAAATCAAAATAATATAGAATAAAGAGTGGAGAGAGGTCACCAAGGTTTCCCTTTTGTTTAAAAATTGTGTTATAACACTTGTACTTAAATTTACTCTTTCTTTAAATATCATGTCAACCATGTGGACCATAACTTATCCCAAAGATTTTGTATTCATTAGATGACACATAAGGCATGATAATGATACTTCACCGTTGAGTAAAGGAGGTAGGGAAAATACTCACATAAAACAATTTTTACAACATATAAGAATATACACATGAACACTCCAATTGTTAGTACTAGCAAATTATTTTGAACTATTAAGCCCTTTTTCCTTTCCATGCACCTTTAATTACTTCATGAAATGATATTAATTACATTAAATAATATGTCTCTATAAAAAGTTGGATGCTAAGAACTATTTAGATATAACTACTAAGAACTATATAGATGCAACATCTAAATATAATTGCTATTTGACTATGTCAACCTGAGGATGCACAAACAAAAAATGACTCCACTAACTCAACTAAATAGGTAAGTCGGAGTAATTATATTATTCCGACACCCCATTTAATTATAAATATTGAATGCATCTCCATATACAGCACCTTGGATTATGTCTATGAAATTCAAAAACATACCTTGTCAATGACTTTCTGATTATATAAGTGAATTTGTATTTCTTCTTAAAAAATTATAATATATATCACTTAGTCTACAATCTATCGAATAAAATGATATCTAGTATCTCTACGCTTGAATTTTTGGTGAAAAACATGATTCTTGGATAGATATATGGTTTAATTGTTATCACAATAAATTGGATTTGGTCCTCCATATCCTTATTGAAAATCAACCAATACTCTATATAGCCAAACTACTTCACAAGTCATTGTGACATATATGTGCACAACTTTCATATATGTGCATATCCTTCATATATACACAATTGTTGTATATGTGCATATACAGAATTTTTGCATGTGCTAAAGATCTCATATGTGCATGAAATGTGTTAGGTGTAAATGTGTTTAGGTGATATTGTGTTATTCTAGATAAAATATTTGAAACTAAATTAATTGATTGAATAAATGTGAGTGATTGAAAATCTCATACTAAAATGTTAAAATACATTAGATAATATAATATTAATAAATTAATATGAAAGAAAAATCAACATTCCTTACATTATTTATATTGATAGCATTTTGATTTACGATAATTATAATTGGTCTCTCCTAAGTGTTTGGCTTTATGATATGCATAATGTTTTAATTGGGTTGGGTGCTATGCAACAATGAGTTATACTAGAGGATTTTTCATGGAAGGTGGACCACCAACTTTAGTTTGTATGACACAATGCGATGCTACTCATCTGTCTCTTTTTGGTGTCCTACTTGTGTTGGTTCTATGCAAAGCCTTTGTATGGGTTGATGTTGGTCATTTCTCATTTGGTTTATGACATGAAGGTGAGATTTCTAGGGAGGGAAAGACCAATGTAGGATCTCTCTATTTCTGTGGGCTTAATGGTGTGTACATATGGGTGGTTTAGTACTTGGCCCTTGTCATTTTGTTGTCAGTTATCTAGATATTCCTTATTTAGGCCTTTTGATTTTTAGACTCTTTTGATTTTTAGGTTTTAAAAATTCAGAAATGTAATGATAAATTTGTTAATTTATTAGAGATTATAGCTCCATATATCATCACCATATAATTTCATTATTTTTAAATTTGTAAGTATGAATCACTCAAACATGATGAGGACACATGGTATTCGACCTCCTAAAATTCTTAGTTTGAGAATTTCTATGAAGCTATTTTAGAAATCAATGAATGATTATTCCATTATCCAAAGGTTATGGAAGGAAACTAAAGTATGCTAAGGATTATTTTCCCTTTAGTGTTGCAATATAGTTCATTGTTACAAAGGATGAATCTCCCATCAATGTTGCAGTAGAATTTAATGTTGGACTCAAATTGTGTAAGAAAGATTGTGCGAGTGAATAATGGAAATATATTTGATTATAAAGTATTTGAAGAATATAATTAAAATATGCTAAGAATGATTCTTTCATTGCTCCCTTCAATGTTATAGTAGGATAATAATAGAAACACCACTCTAGTCAATAGTCTTTGGTTATTAAATAATGGAGGAAAATGGTATAAGGATGATGAATAGGAATGTTGTAGTATGAATTACACCACAATAACTACCAAATATATATAAGTTAGAAGTTGGTAGTAGATAATTATAAGTTGGAATGATGAAACAAAGAATAATGATGTTTCCTTGGATGAAACATATAATTTTATGTAGTTTGGTCCATAAAATGATAAGAAAAATTGTGTTCAAAGAAACATAGATCAATTGGTATAACTAAAGAAGGTAAGTGTCTAGAACTGTGAATAAAACCTTTCATTTATAGCAATTCTAGAGTGGTATGTGTAGATCCTTTGTATTGTTTCTTGATTTTTTTATTTTTATTTTTTTATGTTATATCCTCTTGGGAGAAGTATTTTAAGGATAATTAGGCAGTATTACAAAATTGTGTATCAAGTGTCTTCATAAAATCAAGTATGTATGTCATATGTATCTTTATCTATGTATGTAACATGAAAAGGACAAATTGATGTAACATCTAGGTAGTAATATCTACCGCTTTGCAGTGTCTCCCTAATAATTTAGACAACTTTTTTGATATAATGTAGAGACTCTATTACAAATTTATCAACACTTGGAGAAATATGTTGATAGTTAGTTGAATGTGAATTGTGAGTGGACCACAATGGTTATAGAGTATAGGAGAAAAGGTAGGTATAGAAATTGAATTTTTATGTCATTGAAAGGGAGTGCATCAAGGAGTTACATGAACCATGTAGTTGAAGGGCATCCTACTACATCAAAAAATACAAGAGTTAGGTACTCAATTACTTTTTATGGCCCTCATATGATCATATGATATCCACATGATTGAGGTATGAGATGGAAGTGCAAGGTTGGAATAGATATGGACATTGTTGAAAATGAGTGTCTTTGATTCATGATAGAGCATTTTTTTCATTGGGAAAGATGATGATGAAGACCTCATGTGAGAGATATTGAGACAAGTAATCCTAAAGGATGAGCATTTTAATTATGAACTCCTTGATCCAAGTGGCTCCAAAAATAGAATTGGCCTTGAAAAAGCTAAAAAATAAAAGTCATCATAAGGAAGTGAAACTAGAGCTAGATCGTAGTGTTCATCGCCTTGATTCCAAGGGTGCAGAAAAAAAACTCAAATATGAGTTTTTATGCTCAAGATATAGTCGATCAAATTTCTAGTCAAACTAGGCCAAGTGGCAGTCACTAACGAGGAAACAATTTGGCAGAGCTATAATGGGGGTCCCGCGGATTGGACCCCAGGACCTCCCCAACCAATAACGCCTAACTTGGAACTGCCAACCAACAAGGAAAACGACTTCGTTGGTAACTTCTTCCCCACGAATTTTATTTAACCTCACTAACATGCCATTCGACCCACCGATGGGAGAGCAGAGCAGAGGTCTGGGAGAGAAACCTTGAGCGGTCCAGGATGGAGGAACTGTGAATAGGGTATCTTTTCTAATGCTGAGAAAATTCCTTTGAGGTCCAGAACTACTAGTGTCAGAATGTGACAAATTTATAGTCAATTTTACATGATTTTTCACCAAGAATCCAATCATGCAACCCATTTCTCCACTAGAGGCCTCTGTTTTCAGGCCATATCCGGAAGTGGAGGTATAAGGTGTCAATTTCTAAATTTCTTGTAATTCATTTTTGTTTCAATTTAATGAAAGAGGCCTCCCCACTTTGAGCATGGCTCAGATATGTAGCCCACCTTGGGTGAACTCCATTACCAATATGTTTTTTTTTGCGTCTCATGGTTGCATTCCATTTCTACTTATTTCAGGTGCTATTCTTTCATGGTTGCATGCTCTTTTAAATGTAGTTATGATACAGGAGAATCAGACCATAATTCAAATTCAATGCTGTGAAGGGTGAAACGTGGACAATCATTTGTAAACTGGGGCAAATTCTGTTAAACAGAGCTAAATTAATGGAATCAATAAGTCTCTAGAAGACTTGATTAAATTGTAATTATTTGCTGAGGGATTTATGGGTTTAATTGAGTGAATGTGGGAGACACTTATGGATTTTAAATGATCTTTTCCCTTTTTAATTTATTTATAAAATGATTTTGTGTTGTACGAAGAATAGGACAGAAGAGCACAATGTAGCTGCAGGGCGAAATTTTTAATTCAGGCCAGTGTGGCCTTAGCCTGTAACTCGAGTTCTCTGTATGAATGAAATTCGTTTGTTGCTATATATATCCAGGTTTAATCTGTACTTTTTTATTATCTGTGTGTTTTACATATCTGTATTCTTTCTATTAATGAATAGATTGTGTGGGGGTGAGAGAGAGGGCGAAGTTCCTATGAACTTCGCATATACAAAGCTATGGCAGAGATCGAGGGATGACGAGACGAAGAAGAAGCTCAGGAAGGAGAGCGGAGGAGTAAAGGAGGAACCAACGGAGAAGAGCCGTGTGAAGGTGAGTGGAAAAATGTGATTAGATCATAGATCCAAAAGTGAGAGATGAATGGATGCGATGAATTTTCAAGGTAAACAATATAATATGTAATTCAATGGAGGGTAAAAATAGTGAGAACCGTTACAGTGGGCGTAGATCAATGGCGGACGATGAATCTTGATTTCATAAATCACAGATGTTAGCAGATACCATTAAGATTTCGAAAGATATGTTAAATTGGTTGCGATGCGATGAGGGAAGGCCACGTGTCGGCATGGCGCATGAGTGCACATTGCATGTTTTATAGTGCAAAGAGGAACTTTACAACCCAAGTTGAGGTGTTAGTGGTGAACATTTACATATCAACTCAGTTAAAAAATAGCAAAAAGCTGGCTCAGTTGATAATAAAAAAATAAATGTAATAAAAATAATGGAAATCTACTTTTTACAATTAAAGGAAAAGAAAATAATAATATAAATAAAAGAAAATATTTTTTAATAAAATTAAAAATAAAATACTCTTTTATATATAAAGATGTATATTTATATAATATAAATAATATTATTAATATCTTATATAGATTTATCTTAAATAACGATCTACCAAATTACTATAGAAATTAAATTACTTAAAATATGAACGTTTCTTTAAATTTTATATTAAAAAAATTGTATCTTAAACGCTAAACGCTAAATAAAAATTGTATATTTTATCCTTAAACGCTAAATAAATCTTGAGTTAAAATACATCTATACTAAATTAGTATAAAATCACCGAAAGTGATTTTGAACTTACACTAAAAAAATCAATATACATCATAATAAAATATAAAAAAGATATCCCTTTTTCTTTCCCACCATCTAATTTATGTTAGTTTGCATGTTATAATATAATGTTTTAACGAAAATACATTATAGTTTATTTTTTGTATAATCCATTTGAGAGAGATAGAGAGAGTAACTGTAGAAATACGAGTTGGAGACCCATTGCCATGAGTAAAATAGGGACCATGTTCTGTGGAAACTGCGAGATCAAATAAATATAATATTTCTGAGGGCGGGCATCCCATGCTCGTGGCCTTTAGCTAATTAAAGCTTTTAAATGAGATAAAGTTCGTCTATGTCACTTGTCATGGTAGTGTTGTAGGACACACTTTATTTGGTTGAATGACGATGATTTCTTATGCATGTCGTCAAGGGCATTTTATTTGACAATAGGTTTAATGTAGTGCCCGTATGCATAATCTTGGTATGGAATTTTTTTTAGAGTAAATTATCATTGTATGCATGGGACTATGACTAGGGACCTTTTGTGTAATAATTTCTGAAAGAGATGCTTATGATGGCAGGGGTCTTTGACAAATTATGACAAAGTGAAACAGTTGTGAAGTATGATACCATCTTGACATGAAAGCTTATGTTGTAGTGGAATTTCAGGAGGATCGATGACATCAATGGGAAATGATGACTCCCATAGTGCCATCCGATAATTCTCGTATTGAGATGAAGCGCCATCCAAGGTACTGCTTCCTTCTTGGAAAATGGTTGTTGAAGTCAGCAAGAAGGAAGCTTCAACTGACCCAGAGAAGTACTGATGAAATGGAAAAGGGTTTCTGATTTAGCAAGTGAGGTATGATAGGTTAACATAATCATGATGACGAGAAACAACTGTGACTGATGGTGGGAGTTCAGTGGCCCAAGGTCGAAGCTTTAAATGCAAGCAGTAGTAGTCATAACAATTTATGGTGAGGAAAACCTTGGGGTTAGTAGGACATCCAGGGTGGGTATGTGGCTATTATGAGTGTCATGGGTGGTTGGTTGTAAATAATGTGAAGCTCCTACCAGAGTGATTAGGTTAACTGCAGTATGAAATTTGGATGGTTGGGAGGATTGTTCTCTAAGAAAAATGTATTTTGTATTACCTTGCCAAAAGACAAGGGAATGGAGTTTGGATGCACAAGCCTGAGATGGGTGCCAAATAAACATAAAAATGATCAGTCAGCGATGATGCGAGATGGTTTTGTTTCGGCCGAGGATGGGGCCCATTGGTTAGTCTCAGTGCGGGGATGGTGAAGCGGATGGAAAAAATCACAGATGGGCTATGTTGATGGGGGGATGGTAGGCCAAGTTCGAGACGCAGTGATGCGTGTTTGATTTTCTTGCAAAAATGGTAGTTCAGGAAAGGAGTTTTATCGTGATATGGTAAAACTTGACTTGATGCATGATGGATGAATGATCATGAAGTGCTTCCCGGACTGGGGTGATATGGCCATGGCATCATATGTTTTTGATGCATGGTCTACTTGAGTGATAAACGCCATGGAGGGGGAGGTTCTACCGAATGACGAGGATGTTTATCATGTGAAAGGTGGGGGGATGATAAACATGGTCGGGTGTTTGGAACCTATGGTTTGTGGAGAAATGATGTCAGGATATGCATATTTTCTCTGGGACTCTATCATGATGAGGTTAGAATGATACCTGCTCTGGAAACTTCAGTGACTGGGGAAATAGGTGGTTTGTAATATTGTGTAATACCTGAAACTAATACCCCTAGTGAAAGCATCTTTTTCATTCAAATATATTGACAATGTGTTGAATGAAAGAAAGATGAGAGAGGGAAAACCTTTCAAAACTAAAAAAAATATTTTTTTGGAGGTGTGAATGTGTGAAGCCTCCTTTGGGCGTGATGAGGTGGTTATCATTGTGTTGCTTTCAATTTTGTAGTGGGCGTTTTTGAGCTCCCATTATAGTCTGTCAAATAATTCTAAAGAGACGATATATGGACCAATGGCTAATTTTTGTTCATTTGTGTTTTTTAAAGTTTGTGATTTTAAAATTTGAGCCATTGTTGTAGAGACTTTCTTGCCATTGCGATTGACACAGTATGCAGATATTCATGTTCAGTGCGGTAGGGCCCTAGAAGCATCAGCATTTTAATTTTATTAGCTTTGCCTAGGGAGAGGGGGGGGGTTCTATACAAATGAGTTTTGTACATATACCTACCTCTTTCAAGAATTTATCGTGCAGACGATCAATATACAGGCGCACAAATCCTACGGGAAAATTAAATTTCCTGTCAAATTTCCATGAATAGCAAAGCCTTTGTGCGAAGACTCACACATCTGTTCTTGATACAAATGCACAAACATCGTGCCTATGTAGAAAACAAGCACGATGGTGAGACAAGAAAGAGTTTTTTGGTTGAAATTTTGAGTTTTTCATTTTTAGGTCACTGACGTGGTTGTGCTTGGTGATAGGATGTTGTGGCATGAGCATAATTGTCCTGACCTACACATAGTGTGGCACAATATGCCAATCCAAAATGGATTCTAACATAGTGGGGCCTTCTGAAGTTCCTGGAGAATGACATCTTGAGGTCTCACGATAGCCTGCTTCGCTTCCTGGTCTGCTGCTGGAACAAGAGGCGAAAGGTGATGGTCATGTGGGGTTGAGATGTCACCATTTGTCTGAAGATAGATGTGTATTTTGTGATCGACCTATTGCCTTAGGGTGAGGCGCTTCCACACCCACTCCTGCCTAGGATGGTGAGTATCTGTCGATGGGCAGAGCAGCATTGCAGTGGTGCACCTCTTTCTCAAGGGTGCATACTTATTTCATCGGTGACTAACTTAGCTGAGCGGTGTGCTCTAGCTATGATATTTTGGTTGACAGGGTCCTCGTTGCCCAACAAGGCATCAGGACCACAGATTGGTGTCCCGCGTTGGCTCAGGATCGAGCATTTTTATGATTGGGCACGCCATGTATACAATTGCATGGTGACATAGTTGGGGAAGGCCTGAGGCATATCCAAATTTTTACTTATGCCAGCATCCTCTGCAGTATCATGTTTGAGAGGGTGGTGATGTTGTGGCCTATTGTGCCAGTCCCCATTGGTCCTCGCTAGGATCCTCAGATGCGACGGTGGGCGCCCGTTATGCCTCATGGCAGAGGAGGTGAGGTGGGTCACTATTGGGATGCGACCACAGAGGCATGGTTCCAGGCAATCCTACAGATGTTCATGGATTATCCATACGCTGGGATGGATTTCGAGGGGATCCAAACATGGGTCTTCCCGCTAGTTATGTGTGGGGACCTGCAGGTGTGGTGTTTTAATGGTTTTCTACATTTTTTTAGTATTCATGATGTGTATATTTATATGTCTATTGTGGTGACACTGACACTATCCTTGTTTCTCTTGTAGATGTGGGAGTGGTTGGGCATCCGAGTGCCCGCTTGGTGGGGCATTAACAACCAAGGAGGGTTCTGGGTGGAGCTGCTCAGCCCCAGGTTGGGGGGCGGAGTGATGCTGATGGGCCCTTAGGGGAGAGTAGCAGTGCTACTGCTGATGAGTATGTCATTTTACTTGCTCGATTTGAGGTGGCAGAGGCACAAGTAGCGAAGTTTGAGGGGCAACTAGCTACTTCTGAGGCTCGGTCTATAGACTTAGCCAATGATTGGGGTCGGGTGGAGAGGTTGACTCAGGGTATGCCGACCCGAGGTTTTTTAGATGACCTCGATGACACATGGATCGAGGTGTTGATGGCTCAAGAGAGGACGTATCTTCTAATGTTGCGTCGAGTGGCACTTTCATTTTTGGTTGCTACACCTGTACTGGCACCGAGTGCAGCGGTGGGTCCAAAGGATCCACCTGGCAGGGCTTAGCCCTAGAGATGTTATGTATTCAGGGAAAACACCCATTATGAGGATGCTTCCATTATTTTTGATGACCTGTATATATATTTTTTGGCTGACTTGTGGGTCAAAGATATGAATTGTGTATTTTGACTCATACATATTTTTTATATATATGTAAGATATGTATTTTTGCGGCTCTTGGTGATGTGTTTATGGTTATTTTGTTAGATGTATGTCATGTATATTTGATGAAGATCTATTTGTTATGTTATTTTTTTTTATGAATGGTGGTTTGTACGAGATTCATTCCAGTCTAGAATGTGATTAGCTATGCAATCAACTAACTCCTTTTGATTTCTTGGTCAATGTGTGAATGTAATATGATCAAATTGATGAATTAATATTCGTGCATGCAAATATTTTCTAAATAGTTGAGAATATCATATTTCAAATTCTTGGTTTAATTATGAAACCACTAGCTAGGAATCAAGGAAGATATGCAGATGGCGAATGCCTTAGTTGAAGTTGTCGCTCATCGGCTGATAAGCATCATAATGCACTCATTTACTTGGTTAGGGCGATGTGTGACGTTGCAGCTAGGTTTGAGACCATCATGATGCTCGATCAGTGAATCTAAAATAATGCAGGGGAGAATGATCCATCTGTGACACCAAAGCACTTTTTTAGAATTTTTTTTTGATGATTGTGATCATCAAAAAAAATATTATGCTACATGCATCTTATCTCTAGGTTTGAAGCCTCCTTCCAGCTATGGGAAAAAAACAAATTAGGTAGGGCCCATTGACGGGGTTAGATAGGCATGTACTGTTGGGCTTTGATAAGATGTATGCTCCCTTGAGGAGGCAATATTTTATGACATAGGGACCTTTCCATAGCGTCTCAAACTTCCCGGGTCCTAGGGCCTCTTTCGCGACATCGTGGCGGAGGACTAGCTCCCCCTCGATAAATGAGCAGTGGGTGATGTTGCGGTCGAATGATGCTTTTACCCGCATTTTATGGGCCTTATTCTATTGGAGTGACTGTCGCCAATTTTTGTCGATGAGTTCTAGCTGTACCATTTTTTGTTCTAGAGGCTGGGTATCATCGAGGAGTTCAATGGTGGTGTTTAGGTTGGGGATTTTGCATTTGTTTGGAATCACAGCTTCAACCCCATACACCAGTTGGAAGGTTGTAAACCCTGTTGAGTTTTTAACTGCCATGCAGTATGCCCATAGGGTTGAAAAAACCATATGGTGCCCATTTGTATTATGGTTATTCACCATTCACTATAAAATTGTTTTGAGCAATTTGTTGATATATTGTACCTGTCCATTGGACTGAGGATAGTATGGTGATGCAAATTTGTGTGTAAATCCTAGGTGGTGAGACGGCTCCTGGAAAATTTCATTTTCAAAATGTTTTATGTGATCAGAGACTAACTCTTTTGGCACACCGAACCGTGCAATGACATGGTTGAACATAAGTTGTGTCACGGTTTCTGTCGTGTTGTCATATATGGGCATGGCTTCTACCCATTTGGTGAAATAGTTGATAGTAACAATGATGTATTTGTGGTTCCCAGATGACGCAGGGTTTCAAGTCATGAAGTCTATTCCCCATTTACAGAAGGGACCAACTACAATGACTGGGTGCAGAGGAGCGAGGGGTGCTCTTGCCTTGTGGGCGAAGAGTTGACATCGCTCGCACCTTTTGACTACTATGATGCAATCGCAGAATAAGGTGGGCCAAAAATATCTTGCCCGGAGAAATTTTTGGGCGATAGCCATTCCAAAGAGGCGGTTGCTGCAAGCTCCACTATGATATTCATTAAGGGCTTGCTCAAATTTATTATGAGTAAGGCATTGGCGTAGGATTGTATCGATGCCTTGCCGATACAGGGCATCTCCCATGAGGAGGTATCAGGGGGCCTAATATCATATGTGCATTCGGTTGTCCTGTGTGAGATTTGGATTGAACTTTTGGGTTCATAGAAATAAGAGGATATCTCTGTACCAAGGATCGTCAGTCGTGACTAGAAAGAGATGTTTGTCAGGTAGTGAGTCATTGACTGGGGATTTTTTGGTCTAACTTAAGATGTCAATGATGAACTTTGTGAAGATCAATGCTTTATTTCTCTTGGGGGAGTTGAGCTGTAAGTCAAACTCCTGCAGTATGACAACCTATCAAGCGTATTTTTGGTTCGTCAAAGGGCGGGTGAATAGGTATCTCATGGGGTTCACAGTTGTGAAAACTATTGTGGTCCGCAATATAATGTAGTGCTAAAGCTTTGGTACTATGTATATTAGGGCTAGGGAAATTTTTTATTTGGGTTCACACCTTAATGTGGGGCCTGATAAGTTTTTACTGACATAATAAATTATGCGTTCTTTACCATTGGGCCATCCTGGTTTAAGACCCCAGCTAAAGTGGTTTCGGATGCTTACAGATATAGGGTGTAATATTTGTTGTAATTTTGTGGGATGATAAATGGGGCTGAAGATGCCTCTTTCAGTGCCTCAAATGATTATTTGGCTTGATCGTCCCACTTGAATAGGATATCATGTCGAAGAAGGCATAGGAATCCCTATGCGTAAGTGGCGTACCTTGGGACAAAGAATCTCAAGAAATTGGCTTTCTCCTGCAAGCTTTGGAGTTGCTTGAGGGTTCGAGGTGGTGGCACCTCTTTGATAGATTGGAATTTGATGGGGTCCACCCTGATCCCTTTTTGGGACACTATAAAACCTAAAATTTGACTTGAGTTGACACAAAAGACGCACTTGAGAGGGTTCAAGCATAGGTTGTATTGTTGACATCTTTGGAATACCAACCGTAAATCTTCCAGATGATTGCTTTGCTTCTTGGATCGAAAAAAGAGGTTGTCCAAGTAAGTGAGGATTAGGTGGGCTAAGTCATGGAAAATATAATTCATGGCCCGCTGGAAAGTGGCTCCAGCATTTTTAAGACTGAATGGTATAACATGGTGTGCAAAAGTGTCCCTCAGGGTGGCGAATGTTGTCTTATATCGATCGATATGCCAAATTTGAATTTATTTATACCTTGAGAAGTCGTCCATGAAGGATAGGGCCTCATGTGAAGCGCAAGCATCAATGACTTGGTCGATGAATTGGGTAGGGTAGTTGCATTTTGGACAAGCTTTGTTGAAATCTAGGAAATCAGTACATACACAAATGGTGCCCTATTTTTTCATGACGGGATGAAGGTTGGAAACACATGATGTGTAAGTTATGGGGTAGATAAACCTGTATTTTTTAAGCTTGTCAATTTCTCACTTAATTGATTCTACCTTAGATAGGTGCAATTGACATTGTTTCTTCCATACTGGTGGTATGTCGGGCCAGGTGTCAATATGGTGCTCTGCGATAGTGGGGCTAAGCCCTAGCATTTCCGAATAATCCCATGCAAAGATGTCTCTATATTTTTGCAACTTGTTTGTGTAAGATATTACTTTGGCTAGAGAACATGCTTCCCCTAGTGAGATTTCTTCGATTTTTTTAGGATTTCTAGAGATATTTACCTTCATGGTTGGTGAAATATTAGACATGTTCCCTTCTTCGAACGCGTCGAGCATCGTGATGGGACTTTTGAACCAATCAAATTTCCCAAATGGAAGGAAGTATTTTGATTTGATTGCGTATATCTCATGATTTTCTAGGTTGTTTGGGTCGAATGTATTTTCGGGAAGAAAAAACAAACGGTGATGCATTTCATCCCATGGATAATCTCGTTCCTTCATGGCCTCTAAAATATCCTCATTTGAATGGAAAAATGTATCTAAGGGGGACTGAGTTTGCGTGAGGCCATGAGGAGGTGGTTCGGTCCTAACGGAGCTGGTCGAAAGACATGAATAGGACTCCATAGTTGATGTTGTGGAACCAAATGTGTTTGATAGGGCACAGACGGATTGCGTTTGCACCATCAGTGGTACAGCTACTTTCGTAGTTGTAGCGCTCTCGACACCAATTACGGATGAGAAGACATCACGAGTCATGGTTCCTATGCATGAAGAAATGAACCGTCTGTGATGTTGCGTGTCGTTGATGTTCGGTGGGGGAGGAATTTCCATCATGGTGGCTTGCATGAGAGAATTTTTAGGTTCCTCCTGAGGCGTACCAAGGGTACTTGCACTTTCTTGGGTTTGGAAGTTGTGCTGAGTGCAGAGGTGCCTAAATTTATCCATTAAGGGGCACGAATATGTTTCATGATTATGGTCGGTGCAAATGGTGCACAGTATCATGGTGCTTATTGAGTAGATGGTATGAGAACCAATGCTACTCTTGGTCCCTGAAGTGGACGGTCGGAAAGGATCAATGGTAGCAGTATGATTATGCTTTTGGCATCTCATATTTTTTGGTTTTGGAAGGGCTAGCTCCTTAGTGGGGTTTAGCCTTAATGTTTCTCTTACCTCTCATAGCCTTGGTAGGTACTCACAATTCATCATATGGTGGAATTGTCAGCAAATACTGCAATAGCAGCATGTGACTTTTTCTTGATTAGAGAGATAGATCTGCGGGATGGGGGTGACCATGCGAAGGCTATTCATAAGGTTCTTCAGTTTCTTAAATTGATTGAATTGGTGGTCGATTTTATAGCATAGACAACATGTCGTCCTTGGTTGGTCCTGGGTCCAACCAGGACAATGTGTTGATTTAGCTCTTCTAACTTTTTGGTATTGATGGGGGGTAGGTTCCCTTCTATTGGTTCTAGACCAACTATGTCCTAGAGGTGTGTCTCTAACGATCATATGATGTCTATTAGCAGGCGCACTTGGGATATGTAAGTGCAGTGTTAAGTCTAATGGTTGCCTTGACAGACCAGACATGATTGTATTTCCTCAGTATTCCCTTTCCTCTGGGTTGCTGAAGTGGTTGGATACCATCTCCAGAGTGATTCTAGGTATGGGCATTGGGCAACCATATGGTTACATTCATTTCATAATGCATAGGTTGGTCTTATCTGTGGAGGGTGGTTGGGGGTGATGGTGTGCCCCCTGACTGGCCACTTTTCGACTCACATGAAGAGAATGGACCTACTTGTCACATCTTCTTGAGTTGTAGAGCTTTCCATGGATTTTGTATCTGATACATCTACTAGGTAGAGGCTTAATATGGCCATGCGTAAGTTGTTTAACGCCGAAGGGAAATGAGGGATATAATGGCAATGACGAACTGGGTGGTTGCAAGAACATACCTGACACAAATACTGGACTACCCAAAGGTTATCGTAGTATACAGGGTCAAAAGGATACCATATTTGAAACATATATAGAGATGCACAATCAACGATGAAATGATTGCGTTCATCACAAAGTGCACAGAGTTGGATGGGAGGTTGGGGGCAAAACCAAGGCGGAGTTGGTTTCTCAGGTGACTTCCTCGCCTCTTGTAGGTATAGTATGACTTGAGGTTCTCCCTCATCTATTTGCATGGGGGGATGTTAGGGATCCTCTTGGTATGATTGCTCTAGGGCGTGTAAGGCATCCATATATCACGGCATCTATGGGAAATGATGAGTGTAATGCCCATAATGGTCGTAGATAGAGCACGTGTGGTTGGTGTGTAATGATTTCCATTTATTTTTCATGGTTGGTTCCTTTTTATGGGAAATTGGGTCCGCGACATTTCTTTCAAAGCTTAGAAGAGGTTTTAGTAAATTTAGTTTTGGGAAAATATTAGTAGGATGGCCTACGATATTGCATAATGGGCAAGGTTGTAGTGCCCTAGGTATGTTGGGGTTTTCTATCTTCTTCCCTTTTTTGTTGGTTTTCTTGTTTTCTTTACTTGGCGCTGCTATGGGAGTCTCTTTAACTGGTGTCACCTCCTGAGGAGTGATGGGGGTTATTCATGTATATTTGATGTCAGGGCTTCCCAGCATGGTTGGTGGGAACAGATACTAAACAGATATTACAAAAGACATGTTTGGCAATGTTACAATTGCCAAGACTTGTTGTGGCACAAAACCAGGTGGAGGGTGTTACACCATTTTTTGGTCATCTCACCTTTTCTTATTAGATGGACCCAAGTACACCATGTAAGACCAGTTTTACCCCAAGTAAAACTGCTTTCACTATGTTAATTAAAGAAACCCCAAAAGGAATAATTAATTAAACCACAATTTAATTATTATTCCCTGTCATGTTTAACCCAAAAACAAAGAAATTAATGAGATACACCCATAGTTATCTTATTATTTTCTAGGAATAATTATTTAAATAATATTCCTTGTTAAATATGACCAAATCAACCACTATTAATTAAATAAATCAGTATTTATTTGATTATATCTCAACCACTTCCTTAAAAGGATAAATAAATCATTTATTTATTTATTCTTCACTAATCAAGGGATTTTGACCCAAGTCAAAGTCCCTTTCCCTCCAACAAATAATAATAAAATATTCCATAGAGGTGGATCTATATTTGGTTAACATTATTTTAATCATGCACCAAGATCTAGAATGACCCAATATTTTGTTATAAATAGGAGGGTTTTCCCCTTCATTCTTCACCTTTTGTTGCACATTAGATCACTCTGGATCTATACACTTGGTCTCATTTCTGCCATTTTTCTCCCATTGAGCTCTACCTTCTACATTGGGTTTTTCTACATCTACAAGAGAGAGGAAGCTTAGATCTGAAGTGCTGAGGACTACAAAGAACCCATCCCATTGAGGAGACCTGGATACACCTTCTTGTTTCCTCCCAGGTGCCCTGTAATATAAAAATTCATTCAAAATCGTGTTCTTGTCTTGTCTGTTGGATGCATGGAGCAAACTCTTTACTTTACTGCTTAATGTCTTTCCATTTATAGATCTGTTTGTTGCAGCACTTTAACTACTAATTGCAGATCTGAAGATGTTTTGCAGCCATTATTGTTGTTAGAGCTATTAGTTATGCGTAGCTAAAGTGGTTCTTTTTCGTACGCTTCGACAAAGAATTCATACTAACAAATGGCGACTCCACACGGGTTTTAAATTACGACCGCTGTCGTTTTTCATATTCCTGCATATCCAGCTACTTCAGACCCTAGGGCTTCTTTTCAGCTGTTTATTTTTCCTATTTTTATGTTGTTTTTCTCACATAAAACCCTAAAACATTAAAATTTCTAACTTCCGCGTGTTTCTGGCCCTATTGCGCAGGTGACAGACATCAGCCGCAACTGAGACGACAACTTTTTCGAAAATCTGCTGTGAAGGCTCTCTTAGAACAGTCGCTGCTGGCCCAAGCTGCGACTGGAGCGCGCAACACAGCTGTTTCTGCGACCTCCCAACTCAGATAAAATTCGAACATGACACCGCCTTTTTCAGCATTTTTGAATTTTTAAGATTTACCTTTGCCGGCCTCTGCTTGAGTTTCCAGCCTCTCAGCCTTGACCAAGATGCGATCATCTTTACTCATCTGAGTGGGAACCCGGTCCTTAGGGCTTTAGTACCCTCCCTTTTTTGTGGAAGGTTCATTCATTTCGGCGTCGGTTTTGACTTGACCCCTCTTTTTCCCGGATCTGTTACCTCCCTTCAGATCTCTCGAAATCGACCTCTTTTCCTTTCAAATCCACCTCTTGTCATTTTTTTTGGGACTTCTTCTAGAGACCCTGCCTTGCCCCAGTTTTCTTGGGGTCCACTTTCCCGACCTTGCCTCTGTCTCTTGGCTGTGATCTGCACCCCTTGTCTGCAGCTTTATCCTCCAGATCTCTGTCCCCTTTGACCCTAGATCTGTCGAGCTTCCTTTGTGTGTGTTTCCATAGTTTTCCCTTTCTTTTCAGCATAGTTGTGAGATACCCACCTTCTTGGTTTAGATAGATGCATACGTAGCTGTTATTTTTCTGTTATTTCAGCATTTTATTCTGTTCTCTGTAGGTTTATTTTCAGCTACGTCGCACACTTTTTCTTGCTCTCAAACAACGGAAAGGGTTTTAAAATTAAAATTAACGCACGCCACACACTGACCCTAAGTGAAGAAGTGCCTGGTTTACACCGCCTGGCAAAGACTCTAAAATCAATTGTCACTGCACCTTTTCTGCCCTTGACCTTCTTGATTTTGTCCCTTTCTGCCCTTGTCGGTTTCCTTCTTTCTGTCATCATTGCGCCCCCAAGGCGCCTTTCCCGGAGACTTCTTGGCCTTCACCCTCAGTTTCCGGTTGATCGACCTGCTCCGCACCGCCGTCGTCGAGCCAGTCCACCTTCGAGTCCGCACTCCGACTCCTCTCCTGATTCATCGGGTCCCCCTTCTCCTTCCGGTTCTCCCCCTTTTACCTTCACCATGTCCGGATCAGGGCCTAATGCTAGCGGTTCTCCCGGCCCCAATGCCGGCCCTACTTCTAGCGGAACCGTCACTACTCCAGCCACCCCTGTGCTGCCGTACATTGCAGGCCTCAGCCTCCCCGATTTCCATCAGTTGATTAACGACCCCATTCACCATAATACTACCTGGCCCGCTATGCCCACCAAACTACCCTCTGATATCCCTAAGTTCGAGGGCCTTAATGGCGAAGATCCAACCAATCATGTCCGATCTTTCCACATGTGGTGTTCCTCCAATTCCATTACCGATGACTCCATCCGTCTTCGTTTGTTCCAACGCACGCTTACCGGCGAAGCTTCTAAATGGTATGTCGAGCAGACCACTTCCTCCCATACCACATTCGAGACTCTTGCCCAAGCCTTTTTGTCATACTTCCAGCTCCCTCTCCAATACGACACTGGCACGGAGCTCTTGACTTCATTTAAGCAATCCTCTTCCACACGCCTTTCTGCCCATGTTCAGGAATGGCGACGAAGACGGAGCTTATGTCGAGCCCCTCCCTTTGAAGATCGGGTTTACATGGACTGGTTCCTTCGCACCCTCCCGTCTCCCATCGACAAAGATGTCGCCTCTCACTTTCCTCAATCTGAAGAAGCCGCCCTCCAAATAGCTTTAAAATATGACCTGATCTACGCTCAATCGGGTTATGTTTATACCGTTCTTCCTGACATCCCCAGGCCCGGTGGCGCTAACGCCCCGGGGGCATCTCATTCCGCCGACGGTATTGTTGGATCTCTTTCCCCCCCCTCTGCTCACCCTCCTATGAGCCATGGCCTTCCTCAGGGGGGGGCCAGCACCTCTAGCACTCTGCCCCCTCCCGGCAACATGTATCCAGGATACGGCATGCCTCCTCCTTTTGCCCAACCTCCTGCTTACCTCAATGCTGCCCAACCCAGCCCTTACTTTTATCCGCAGCCTGGTGCGCCGGCTCCTCCAGCATATGCGCTTCCGCCTCCCTTGCCTCCTCACCACCTGCAACAGCCCTTACAACCCCCTCCAGGGCAAGTATTTGCGCAGCAGGGTGCGTTTAATCCCCCTTCTTCTCGAAGAAGGCGGAGAGGAAGAGAGGCAACCGGAACCCATGCTGCCCCTGGCTTAGGGGACCCAGTGCACAAAGAGCTATGGACCCCTGGCACTAGAAACCAACCTCGGAGGCATCTCGCCCGGAGGCGGACGGGCAGCCGCACAAACAAGCCCTGTTCGTGTTGCAGTGATTACGGTCACTACACTCACGATTGTCCTCTCTTACCCCGGATGCGACAGATGTGGGAGTCTCAAGCCACATTGCGCGGACAACACGCCTCCCCTCACGCTCCTCCTAATGTGGCCACTACCCCGCCAGCTGTGTTCACTGATCCTTTCCCTCAACAGGGATTCGTGGCTACCCAACCCCCCGACAGCCATGCAACCACACCCTCGTCCATTTCTGGTTCCTCTGACTACCAGATCCTTATGATGCGCTCCGATCCGTCCCCTTCCGTCGACCTTCACCTTCAAACTCGATCTCGCCAGTACCCCAAGCCTCCTGCTGAGTCTGCTTCCGAGCCTCCATCTTCAGGTTCTACCGAGCCTCTTTCGACACCCAGTGGCCCCTTACACATCCCTCAACCCAAAGTTGAGGTTCACCCAAAGATTCCAAAGGGTCCATTACGCCGAAATGCTGCTTCCGGTCGAGCCGCTCAATCGTACGGTATAGTAGATGATTTGGCACAATCCCTGCGCCATTTCCCACACTGGAACTCATCAGTCATTGCCCTTCCCAACGGAAGGCTCTACTATCTGCCGTGGGCGCTGTTGATCCTGCTGATGACCAAATGATTGTTTTCGACGCCACTCAGTCGGACCACCCTCCTCTTCCTCCTTCCGTTGCTTTCCAAATCCCAGTCAAAATCCGGAACGCCACTGTATCCCGGTGTATAATTGATGAGGGGGCATCCACCTGCGTGATGTCCGCTTCGGTTTGGAAGCAACTCGGATCCCCTGAGCCGGCCCCTTCCACGATCACCCTTCGAGCGTGGGACGGTCATGCCTCCCAGCCTATTGGCCTGTTTCGTAACTGTCCCATCACCCTCGCCGGTAAGACTGTTTGCGTTGATGTCGAAGTCATTGACGCCCCTCTAGACTACAACATTCTATTGGGGGGAAGCTACACCTATGCCATGTCTGCTGTCCCATCCGCGGTCTTCCGCAAGATGTCTTTTCCACATAATGGAAAGATAGTCACCATTGACCAGCTATCTTATCATGAGCCGCCATCTCGGACCTCTGGAGACCACCATCTCTTACGCAGCCAACAAGCAAATCGATGATTCCTTGACAGTGTCTCCCACGGCGTCTATAAAGATTCCACCCTGCTTGGTACTTTTCCTCACCGTCCCCCCCCTCCTGTTACTGATCCCAGCTTGTCGAATGTTTGCATGATGTAATCGTTGCAGGCTGCCCATAAACGGCCTGCCTCGGCTAGTCCGCAACCTCCCCCCCGCCCTCCGCGACCCGCTCCTAGCCATTCATCTCAGCCAGCCGGACCTCCTCCTTCTGGCCCTCCCCCTACAGCTGGTATCCCCGAACCTCTTTATCCTCTAGGCTCAGTTCCCCCTGGCCTTAACCATCTCGGAGCCATACCTCCTGGTCATTACCCTGCTGGACAGATCCCCTTCTTGGCTCCCCCTCCTGGAGTATATTCTGTCCCCGTCATGGCCACCCTCTCTCTCCCTAACTTGACCTTGGGCATTCCGGTTTGGTACCTTGACCCCCAGTAGCCACCCCCACAGTCACCCCAAACCCTTGAAAACGGCAAGTCAGCACGGTCCCCTCGCTTCCTCCATAGCCAACGTGCCCCCAGCACCTCCACAGGACCCTTCTCCTGCTGAGTCGGCTCCCGGGAAGAACGGAAAAGCCCGCAGGGGGGCAACCAAAGACCAAACCACCACAACCACCTCGGCTCCTCCCCCACCCTCGAAGCCTTGTGCCTTATGTGATGTCATCGCTCATGCCACTCATGCTTGTCCCGAGTTACCCCGTATTCGCCCCATGGTAAAGTCGCGTTCCAGGTACACTACGGTCCCTGAGAAACTCCACTCTGCTTGACGTAGTCTCCAAGAACCCCAGGCTCTCAGCACCAGCAGGCAATGCTGTCACCGGTGTCCATGTCCCTCTCCCATCATTGTCCTCCCCCCGGCAGCATTACGTGCCTCCTTGCCGAGGTGATCCCCGTGAGTATGAGGTTGAGCAATCAATCGCCTCTCCCATTCTGTGACAGGACGTGGAGGATGCAGCTCCCATCATCCCCACGATGGCAGATAAGTGCAGTCCTACATTTTTTCCTACATTCTTTACCTATCCTCCTCTGCACGACCTTCAGAGCCTCGCCCGTCTGCAACCTCCCCCGTTGTGTCCCTTGATGCTCGAGATCACTCCACTTGTGTCTATGTTGACCTTCGCAGCCCGAGTCCTCGCCATGTTTCTGATAGCTCTCATACATCACCTTGTTTGAGTTTTGCTCATCCTGCCCCTTCCCCCCGCCATTACCGCTCGATGACTTCTGCCCCCTCACGCTGCCGTCCTTTCCTTTCATCCCCTCATGTATTGTCTTGTCACACCACCTTGCGCATCCCCCCGTCCACAGCCTTTATCGGTTACGCCGATGGTGCAAGTCGCTACTCCAGGAATCTTGCCTCGGCAGGGTGGGCCATCTTCACCCCCTTGCATGACCTCGTCCTGTCTAACGGGGTATGCATTGGTTCTGCCACCAACAATCAGGCTGAATACGATGCCGTGCGTGGCCTACTAGCTGATGCTTTGCTGCATCGCATTCGCCATCTGCACGTTCGTTTGGATTCCTTGCTTCTTGTCATGCAACTAAATGGTGTTTATCGTGTGCGTAACCCTGTGCTGTTTAGACGCTATTTACGAGTAAAAATCTTAATACGTGCGTTTGAAACCATAAATTTCAACCATGTACCCAGAGACCAGAATCACTACGTAGATAGTATTGCAAACCATGTTCTAGATTGGCATTTATCACACTCAATTCATACAAGACAATAACATTAAATCAACCATCAAAAGACGATACATATCCATAATATGTGTCGCAAACCATATATTGATGAGTCCATCTACTCTGATACACATGACATGCCCATAGCATGTTCCAAAAAAAACTGGGGGCACCATACGCCCCCCCATACATATACATACGGCATGCCCATAGCATGTTACAAAAAAAAACTGGGGGCACCATATGCCCCTCCATACATTCTAGGGGGCACCACCTGCCCCTACATACATCAGAAGGGGCACCATATGCCCCTAATCACTATCTGGAGGCTCCCGGGCCAATGGCTCTGCCCCTGCAGCATGTAGATCCTGCATAGTTTGACCGGCCATCACCATGCGCCGCATGATACCTCGCCACTCCGAGGGGAGACCAACACATGGCTCTATGTACTGGTCGTCCAAATCCTGCCACCCGCGCTCTGATACTCCGGTCAACAGCTGCTCACATCTACGGCGGATATCCTCCAGTAGGGCGGCTGCACCATCATTTTGCGCTGCTCTCGATCCACTCGGACCCGTAGCTCCAGACGCTGCCGGTCGTCCCATATATCCGGCCGGTTTTACCGGTGCTATATCTGCATACCAAAAGTCCCTGAATCAGTATCATTATTTACTATTCAAAAAACTTTAAACATACCCATATAAGAATAGCAATTTTTCACTTACCATCGGGCCCCCAAACTCGACCAGCCGGAAGTGGCAAATCCGGATCCCCATAGTAGCTCATCCACTGAGGTAGTCGTAGAGGAACAAGCATCTGATCTATTAGGCAAAGAACTCACGGTCAAAAGATTGATTGGCAGCCCCTCCTCCTCCTTTGCGAGTAGTCGTCCTGTGACGCATCTGTCTCTCGAAGACCCCCATGCTCCCGGAAGATACTGCAGACCTGAGTGGGATCTTCTCCAAAGAAGAGAGCAAGGCGCACAAAAAGTCCCATATGACAATCATGATTCACCTGCCGCACATGGCGACAGCTATTATGCGCTTTGCGCCGACACCAACATCATTTGGGCCCACCCAAAGTAGGTCCCACTCAACACACTCTCCA
>JAXQQM020058300.1:0-100045 GCA_034641835.2 Pinus albicaulis
AAAGGGAATATGGCTTAGTTATTGCATATATTCCTCATGGTTTCAATTTTTCAGACCTTGAATATGATAGAGAACCATATACTTATCAAGCTTTTAGTAAAGTGGTTACGGGTTTTCAAGAAGTGACAACATCACCACTTTGGCGATTTGTGACATTTCATTCAGACACACAGTTTCCAATGTTATTAACAAGCTTCAAGGGTAAAGCAAACTCAAGGATGCAAGTTACATGGTAAGATTTTGAAATTGTATGTTTGATTCCTCCTAAATTTTTTTATTCATGTAAAATTTAATTGAACTTTTACTATGTTATGTTACAGGCAAAAGTCAAATATTGTTTCTTCCGAAGATCAGCCTATTATAAATGATTGTGAGTTCATCCATGTTGAATGTTGGACAAAAGATTATAGCTATAAGCATATTATCATGAATCGAGTAGATGGGAAGAGTCATAGTCAAGTATTGGTTTATGATGCAGTTGTAAGAAAACTAACATATGAGGATAAAGATGCAAAAGGAGATATAGTTAACATTTATCAAAAACCACAAGCATTGATTAACTATATTATATATCTATGTTCAAATGAAGGAGAATGGGTTTTAGATTTATTCTCAGGTTCAGGTAAGTTTTATTATACAAATTTAAATTTAAATATTGTCTTTTTTACTTTCTATGTCTCCATACTATTTTTTTTACTTATTTTTTTTGTTCTTAATGATTACGTACAACACTAGCATGTTGCCTACTAAAAGGAATAAATTGCATTGCCATTGAGAAAGACCCAGTTCAATGAAAATTTATTCAACAAAGAATTAATGCTCTTAAATTCCTTCCAGATGCGAAGCAAGAAGTTGGTTTAAGGAAAGGATATTTTAATGAATCACGTGTGGCAAAAAAAGTAAAGGAACCTCACCCACCATTATATGGAATGATTGGAATGGGACACTTTGGAAGATTTGCTGACATGAAAGATCCATTAGAAGATGACAATCATCAAAATGAAGAAGAAAATGCTGCGAAAGAAGCCATCAATGCTATTCTAGATGATGTTGAAGATGTATTAGTTGATATTGTTGATTATGTTTAAGTTATGCTTGCAAACAAAGCTTATTTTTGAGAACTATTAATCAATTTTACTTGTAATGTTTAGACTTTGATATTTTATGAGAACAACCCTTTTTTTTGGCGAAAAACATGTGATTGCTATTATTTTTTGACATAAAATTCAATAAAAATGTCATTTTCTTAAGTTTTTTTATTAAAATTCTCCCAAAAAATTAGTTTATTTAACATCTTTTTTCAAACAAAAAGTCTGTAAAAGTATATTTTTTGCATTGTATTTATATTGAAAAATTGTATTTTTTTGGCATATGGTTCAAAATATTGGTTTCTTAGCGACAATTTTTTGATGTGCATTGAAAAATTATTTAACAATACATAAACATGTTGAAAATATAAACTTTAGAATATTGACTCTTTTTCCATCTTTTATCTATGTGAAATAGTGAAGATATCATTACAAGTTTTTATTTAAAAATATATATATATTTTTTATTTTTAAAACACAAGTACATAAATGCACTTAAAAGTAAATATCTCACAGAAGAAGAAGACATTAGAAAATCTATAGTGTCAAAATCAATCCTATAAAAAAACATTGGTGATGATACACCACCACTATTCAAAATCGACATAAAAAACATCACATAAAAAAAAAGAAAAATTAATAAAAAAAAAAACCAAAATGAAAAAAACTTAAAGTGCCAAAAACATGCTCAAATTTTTTTTTCTTGATTCTACATTGGCACTTTTTCAAAATCAAGTGTTTTTCTTGATACTTCAAAAAGTAGGTAACAATGAGGTTACCTATTTCATCGGTAACATTGTTCTCTCTTCCCCCATCACTCACTCACTCTTTCTCTCTTTCCCCTATAATCCTCTATATTCCCCCATCACTCTCTTCCTCTCTCTCAAGTCCTCTCTCTCATCCTTTCTCTCTCCCTTTATCACCTGCCTCCCTCTATATTCACCCACCCTCTCTCTCTCTCTCTCTCTCTATCTATATATATATATATATATATATATATATATATATATATATTCCCTCAAATCCTCTCTCTTCTCCCATCACTCTATCTCTCTCTCCAAATATTTTACGATATCCCTCCCTTTCTTATTGTCTCTCCTTCTTTCCCCCCTTGCCTCCATCAATGCTTCTATGTCACTTTATCTCACCCATAAATATACACACTCTTTCTCCATCTCTCCCTTGTCACTCTCTCTCTCCACTTCTCACTCTCTATGTCTTTCTTATTCTCTCCCCCTCCAACTCCGTCTCTCTATCCCTCCCTCGCTCTATCTCTCTCTCTCCAATCCTTTCTCCTTCTCCCTCCCTATCTCCTTCTCTCTCTCTCCCACCTCCAACTTTATGTCTCCCTATCCTCTCTTACCCTTCTCTACCTCTCTCACTCCTCTCCCTCCCTCTCTCTTCATTCCTTCTTTGCCCCCTCCTTTACTTATCTCCATCTCTCTTGTTACTGCCTCTATTTCTCCACTAGTATCATATGTCTTTTTTCTTCCCTCCCATATATATCTAGAGTTTTATATATATATATATATATATATATATATATATATATATATATATATATATATATATATATATATATATATATATATATATATAATCAATTTAATATTATATTAATATAAAGTTATGAAATTTAATAATTTTAATATTATAATATACTAATATCAATATTATATTTAGTAATAATAATAACAATAATATTAATATTAATATTAATATTTTAATATTAATGTTAGGGTTAATAATGTTTTTTTTTTCATGGTTTTATTATTAATTTGGTCCATAAGCTTCAAATATAATTAGACGTTGATTTCTACTCCTATTTCATATATTTTTATTTATTTACCTTACTTTTTTATGCCTCTTTTATAAATATGGTATTTGGCCCATGGTATTAATCATAATTTGTCCCATGGTATTTGGCCCATAGGCTTCACCTAAATAAAACATATTTTTGAGTTTTTGTAAATATGAAGAGGTTTATGGAGTAAATATAAAAAGTATTTTCATTTATTTACCATACCTCTAGTTTATTTATATTTTTATATATTTACCTTACTTTTTTATGCCTCTTTTATAAATATGGTATTTGGCCCATGCTATTAATCATAATTTGTCCCATGGTATTTGGCCCATAGGCTTCACCTAAATAAAACATATTTTTAATTTTTTGTAAATATAAAGAGGTTTATGGAGTAAATATAAAAAGTCTTTTTATTTATTTACCATACCTCTAGTTTATTTATATTTTCATTTATTTACCATACCCCCCCAGTAAGTATAAAAAGAATTTTTATTTATTTACCATATCTCTTTTTTTAGTGTTCCTAAAAATATTCATATTTTAAATTCATATTGTTTAAATTTATATTTATTTGTTTATTTATATGGCTATGTAAATGATTTTAATGCCAACATTATTTTTATTTTATTTAAAAAAATATTTTTTTATTGTGGCTTCCGACATACTTACACATCGGGGTCATACTCGCTGTAGAATGCACATTTGGGCGCAACAATAATTTTATTAGAAATAAAAAAAATAAATTTATTCATTTAAAGAAATAAAAATAATAATTTATAAATTAAAATTTAATTATTAATAAGTTTAGAAATTAGGAATTTAAATTTATTTATTCATATAAAAAAAATTATAAATTAAAATTTAACTATTAATAAGTTTTATTTTATTTTATAAATATATGTAAAGCTTTAGATTAATAGTGAATGAGTGTTTTTTTATGATACAATATGTGAAAAGGTACTAGTATATATATATATATATATATATTATCTCCATTACTTTTTTTAAACTAGAAAGTCCATGGAATATTGGATAGACGGTGATATATATTGGACATGATGAAGATGTAGACTTGCCAAGCTTTAAAAAAAAAACTAGAAATATTATTAGTATTGTATAATTTTCCACCTAGTTTGTTGCAAATATATTAATCATTATTAATCATTACGGAGCTAATTCATAAAAATAAAATCAATTACACGATTTTCATGAGTATATCAAAGCAACAAAAAGAGGGATTTCCCAAGTAAATATTTTACACACTATCCTAACAAAACACAAAATTTACAACAAAATATGGTACTGATTGATTACGACATATTTCAGCATACGTTCTTTGTGAGTTGCCAAAACATCACCTAAGGCCCTCAATTTTCCATTTTTTATATTTTCTTGTACCAACCAATTTAACTAAAAGAAATTAATGCACTTAATCTGCCATTAGGGAATTATGGAAAGCTTGTTCTGGCCATTAATATTTAATTCGCATATCTTGAATATACAACACTCATTAGCATGCTTGTCTAATTTTTTTTTCAAGGCTCTTAGGACATGGAAATATGCTTTGGATGAGTTATTTTCTGCAATTTTTCAAATTCTTTTCATAACGGTATCCATAGATTTCTCCTTTAGAATGGACCTTTTAACACGATGATGCAAGATTAGGAGACAATCTCCCATAATTATAATTTGTCCACGTGATGTTCTTTAGCTAACAACATCTCTTGGTAGAGACTATAGGTGATAGCATAGAGCTTGGTTACACTTTTTGGCAAAGCGAGGACACATTTTGCTAAAAAATGATGTTAGATCGAGCAATTTTGAGCACTTGATCAAGAAATTTTTAAACGATTGATCGAGTTGTTTAGGCGCTTAAAAAATATCTTGATCGAGCATTTAAACAAACCTTTGATTGATCCCTTTTCTAACCCGAGTTAGAGCCTCAATCGAGCTATGTGTTTCAATCGAGCCTATGGCTCAATGGAACATTATTTCTTATTAATACCCTAGTTGTGACCTCCGCAAGTCATTTTTCTCACACCGCGAAAGGAAAATAAGTTTGAAGAAATATTTCTAAGTTTGACTGAGATGGAGGAACTCAAACCAACTACCCATCAACCCCACCAACGACCCAGAGGCTCAAGTTGAGGTAGGTTTCCTATCATTTTCGTTTATTTTATTTATTTATTTTTGCAAAATAAAATAAATTAAATTGAAAAAAAAAACTACTCTATAAAAAACAATCACGAAAAACACAAAAAACCACCAAGAAAACTCTTGAAAACCACAAAAACAACCTATAAATCCACCAAGAAAACCCTTTAAGACCAAAAACAACTTAGAAAATCACCAAGAAAACCCTTGAAAAACACCCAAAAAAACTATAGTTTAGGTTTTATTTTTAATTTCATTGTATAAGTTATCTACAATGGTAACATTTTTATTATAAATATTTTCTATGGTAAAAAAATTATTTTTTAAAGTTTTTTTAGGAATTTAGTGAAACCATTTTTTTAAATGATTTTCTATTATTAAAAATGCATTTTAAACTTCCAATAGATTTGACCAAAAATATGCCCAAATTTTTTTCAAAACTAAAAACAAAAATAAATAAATAAATTAGGAGTCTTAAATTGGCATAATGAATGTGGTTTCTCATAGTAAACCTCTATTAAATCAAATGAAATTTTTTATTTATGAGGGGTTTCCACAGTGCATTATATTAGATATCATTTTTGGGATTCAACTACATTAAGTAAGTTATTCATGTATGACCATTTACATGAGAGGTAGTCATAACTAACTAATTTCTCATGATTTTGAATAGTTCCCTCAACACTCATTGCATCGGGTGCTACTCACAGGGGTGAAGAAGTGGGATTGAAACTAGTGAAATGAATCACATAGCGTCAATCATCACATAGTGTAATTTTATTATTATTATTATATATATATATATATATATATATATATTTATATATATATATATATATATTTTTATTTATTTATTTATTTTTTAATAATAAACATAGTAATTTATTTTTAAAAAATAATTGTACATAAATAAAATGTTAACTAAATTAAAAGTCCAAAATATGGAAAATCTCCTTGATGCCCTTGGGGTTACGCCATAACTATATATAATATATGTATAGCTATAACATCTCTCTCTCACACACACACACACACACACACACACACACACACACATATATATATGAAACATTTAACATTTTTTTATAATTATTTAACATAATGTGCTCTTCATAATAACATAAGTTGATTGATGCTCAACAACTTTTTAAGAGTCATCTATAAATTGTAATTTTCGATAAAATTTCCACTACTCATATTTGTAGAATCATTTAATATAGTGATATGACAACTATATATCTCTTAATTCCCACCAATATTAAACTTATTAGTTGAGTAATTATTTTGTAACTTACGCTTCTTATATTTTTATTTAACTATATAACACAACAAAGCGCGCGCACACACACACAGATATATATATATATATATATATATATATATATATATATATATATATATATATATATATATATATATATATATATATATAATGTTTCAAAAATGATCATTGATACATATATTAAATTCATGATTAAAAGTGAATTTAAAGAGAATATATAAGAATTTTGACTCTTTTCTAATTTGTACCATATTGTTTCATTATGTAGTGTGTCGTACCAGAAACATTGTTTTCATGCGCTTGCACCTAGTACATGTGATGTGTCAAAATCAGTCATTATAAGAACTTGCCTTATGGGGCATTTGGTTGGCATGAAGTTTTATTAGTTTTTCCGATAGATTTATTTTAATTTTTTACATATATTTACATATTTCTGCTCTATGAATAAAATGCATTATTTATAAATAGGAAAAAATGCAAGTTAGATTTGATCACATTTTTCGATTGTGTTTACATGGAACTCAATGCTTTGGTTGATAATATAAAAAATTACACCCTATTTAGTTTAATACTTCACCCTAGATTATTCTACTTGAGATTACAAATGGTTTCCTATCAATATTCTTTCTATGTCAACATTTTTTTCTTGGATTAGTTTATATGTATTCTATGTAATTTTCTTACACATCTCCCGTACACCCCCAACCGTAGCTTGTCGAAGTGTTGGGGGATTTGTTATACATGGTCAAGCTAGATGATGTAACCATACTAAAGTGTCTATTTTGTCATCCATGATACCAATTTGGTTGGTCTTAAGTTAATTCGATTGAGTCACTTAGGGTTGAATAGGGTCTTTTCAATTTTTAATTTTCAAAAATGTACATATGTGGGGGTCTTAAAGGTCATCATTAAGGTGATAGGTGTCAATGTCAAATAAAAATGCCAAAAATATCTCATGCATGAGAAAATATAGTCATTAGAGTGAACTTGTCACTTTTACGAAAGTTGGTAGCAAAATCAGTGTAAAATAGTCAGAATTCACTACGAACTTGCCTAAAAAATCTATTTTTCTAGCATGCTAATTCTTTTGTCTTTTTTAGGCATTTAATGCATTTTGGGAAGGAGATGAGTCATAAAAAAAATATTATGAAGTGTCATTGGGACACATGTTGATGAGGACAACTCAACAAAAGAGTTCATAAGGATGACATGGTTGCCAACGCATCATTCTTGACACCTCACCAATACACAACTCGTTTTCAAATTCAGAATATAAGGACCTGAAATATAGCATGAAAGTTTGCCACCTGATCATGTTTGTTAACACCTCATCATGTCATTTTTTTTCAATGGATATTGTGCAAGCAGAATTGAATAAAAAGGATTTAAAGATGATTGTAATGGATGACCTTGTTGCCCCTTGAAAGATGGAAACACACACTTTTTGGAAATTTTTTGTCCTAGGGGACCATGTTAAGTTAGTTACAGAGCTGGAAGCACGTTTTTGGAGCTAACTAGAAAAAATTGCAAAAACTAGTTAAGTTAGGCAAGTTCGTAGCAAGCTCCAGGCTTGAAGCCGATTTTTCGCTACGAACTCACTTTAGAATTTTTTGAGGTAAAAATTCCAAAAAATATAATGATAGGGGTGAATGAAGACATGTGTTTACCTTATTTTACCTAAGGAAGACCCTCCCAATAGTTATAAAGGTCAAAGGTTATGCAAAAGTAAGATTCTGGAGTTCACTATAGAATGAGCACTACGAAATTTCTTGTATATGAATGTTTTACGAGTCAACTTGAAGTTCAATTTCAGACCAAATGAAAAATAATTTTGGAAATATGAAGGGGGTTTTTCTTCATATTAAACCCATCTACAAAAACCTCTCTCATTTTTTGCAAAGACATCACAGTTTGGAAATTATACACTCATCTTTGAGGGCTATTTTTCAAAATTTTCACTAACCAGATTTGTGTAAAAATTGTAAAATTCGACTTGTGAGAGGTCGAGCTTAGAATCCCCATGGCATAATGACACATAAATAGTCCATTACACTCAATAAAATTAGTTGGTCGCATTTTATAATGTTTATTAAAGGGATGTGTTGAACTATTTAACGAAAGAAGAGTCCTTTTTGTATTCAAACTCTGCCAAACAGAAAAATCCCTAGGAAGTCTCCAAGTGATGTAATCCTATTTTAAATAGGTCTGTGAGGTAGGAGTTTGAAGCTATAAAGGTGACAAACCATTTGTATGAGTCCTCACTCTATAAATGAGATATTTGTAGAGTTAGAGAGGGGTGGATGGATGTAGATGACTATGATACCATGTAATTTTCTTTCACATAGCTAATACACAGTAGCATAAGAATTTTTTTAGACCTAATATTTTGATTGTGCTCTTATGTGTGTGTATTCTTTATCTTTTCAATGTCAATTCTACTTACTCATACATAATTACTTGGAATTCATAAATCTTATGCTCCAAATTCCTTTATGTATTATGTTTGTTGTTAGAATTATTTTTTTAAGAGCTCATGTGTCACAGCTTCCAAGAATGATGCTTACTTGTAATTGAGCTTTCATGTTGACTCCATGCCCAATGGTAGCCCTCACACATATTCCACCTACAAAATTTTATCTAAAAGACATCTGAGAGTTAGACATCTTCATTTTAAGCATTTCTTATTGAATATCATATCTTTTCTTAAGACAACCCTCTAGTTGGAAGGGCTAACTTCCAACCTTAAGTGGTCTAAAATAGTTACACTGAATTGACTGTTGATCATTCCAATTAGTCCTAGTTTGATTTTTGTATTGTAAGTGGAAATAACGTCTACACATTCATTCCACTAGATCCCTCAAAGTTTTTTAAAATTTTTCCCCTCTTTCGTTAACCTCTAACACCACTCCAGATGAGCTAAGGAGTAATTCATTTTCATTTGCATGTTCTATTTTTTTATTTTATTAGAGAATCAGTCCTTTTATTCGTTGTTGGTCCATGTAGAAAATTAAAAATATTGGAATTAATAGATTTTTTGAAACATCGTATCTAATATTTTAAAGGATATTATTAATGAAAATTAAAAAAAGAAACTCATATTGGATTGATAGTATTTTTTCATTCACCTGATACATCCTTTTGCCATTTTTCCACCAAGATTTTATGTTCTTTTGGTCGTAGATTAGAAATAATTTTATCGAGCTTCTTCATTTTGTGGCTCTCCATGATACACACTCAAAAATACATATTAGTTAAACTTACACATAGTTCAAAAATAATAATTTTTGTAAATAATTTTCAAATAACTTGCCTTTTTTGATTCTCTGAATGTGCTACCAGTATTTTTGTTACATGAAATCTTGTCAGCCATTTTTTTATTAATATAAAACTTGTACCGTTCATTAATATATTTTATAAATAAATCACATACTTTTCAGTAAAAAAAAAAAATCAAGAAAACGACCCGTCTATCTAAATTTGACACTTGGTGCGACTTTCGCAACTTACGCGCCAAAATCAGTGCGGTAGGTTCTTATAAACACACTTCCAATACAGTAGAAACATTGTACGATGCTCTTTGTCAATAGGAGACCCAGTGCGTTATATTAATATCGGAGCACCGATTAGCATAAACATAAAGTAATTAAAAATGGTTTTTATCAAACAATGTTTTTTGTCAATAAGCACCTGATGCACTATACTAAAATCACGCACTGGTGCACTATTTTAAAGTGTGCACTGATTAAAAAAAGATGTGTTTTTTTTTTTAAATCATGCAAGGGCCGACGGGGATTGGGATCCGACTTTGCAAGTGGTCTCGCGGGTTAGATGTCATATGCCTATATATATATATATATATATATAGTAATAGAAACCCTATAAATATGAAATGAAAATACCTAATTGTGAAGTCACATAAATAAGAAGAAGGAAGGGTTTAACATAAGAATGAATTTTTTTGTTTTTTTTCCTGAATTTTAATTAAGTGCAAATAGGAATAGAGATTGTAACTATTTTCATTAGTAAAATGCATAGTAAAATTTAAAATGTTTACTATCCATGTATTAAATCTAACAGAAAGTGTAAAAAACAATTATTACAGTAAAATTGTTCTACATTGTTTTTATGTGAATCACCAGTTGTTTCGAATTATGATTCTTTGAATAGTGTTGTTGTTCGAAAGTATTTTTCTGCTCCACAATGCTCTCATGCTCTCTTGCTCCAGGTATTTCTCTCCTGCAAATCCCTCTCTAAATTTTTTTGCAAAAATAATGAAATAATGAATATCTTTTACTATTTAAAGAAACTTTTTCTGAACTTAGATTTCCGAAAATTATTTTCCTCTCAATTTTCAGTTTACCACTTTTTTTCACTTAACAGTATCGGTGTGGTTAATATTACATTACCACCACACCGGTGAGTTTAAAAATACATTAGCACCAGTGTGTTTAACAGTACATTAGCACCACACCAGTGTGATTAACAGTACATTAGCACCAATAACAATAAATCCTTTTGTAAGGCACCACAATTACTTTTAGGTATGTTCACCAAAATTTAATGTTGGTTTTGATCAAATGCAGTGAGAAAATCTCATAATCATATCAAATGGACACTTCTTCAAAATCCAGCTCATTCCATAATATTTCTCAAAGTCAATCGTAGAGTTCTCCCTATCCATCTCCAAAGTAGTTACTTTAGATTTTATTTATATTTTCATTATCTATTTTAATTCATTTTTTTTATCCATTTCAATCAGTTGAATAAAATTAATTTATTCAAATTTTTAGGTTTATGCAGACTCTGAATTGAGTTCATATGCACAAAATATTCAAACAGTTCCAAAACGTCGGAAGCTCTTATCAGGAGTAGCATACTGCAAGGCGCAGTTGGTAGATGAAAATGGATGGAGCTTCATCCTGCCAATTGTAACATGCCATCTTCTAGCCACAATCCTGGGAAAATGATGGTAATAATTATTTGGTATAATGTAATTATTTCCATGTCAAACCAATTAATAATGCATTGATTTGCTTACTAATTGATTTCATCGATTTTGTACTAATCATTTTCAAATATATTTTTTTGAAATTATTAGCATTCTAGTGATGATGAGCAACCTACCTACCATCTTCCCTTGCACACCACGATAATGCCAAATTGATGTAAGGTTGAATTAAGAGAAAAACTTGGAGAGGAAGGATACCAAGAATGGTTGAATCAACCACCTATTCAATTCCCACTACGTCCAGATTCACCAATTAGGAATGAATACACCAATAATAGTTCTTCACAAGCTGGCAATGTAGGCAATCAAATAGAGGCTGGTATGGATGATTACTTAAGGGATACAACTACCATGGAGACAATTTTGTTAGACGCATTTAATAACGATGATCAACTAGGAGATGATGCTCATACTGTTGCTACCTTTTTCAAAAGCCTTAAATTTGCTTCCACCACCCCTATTTTTGGACCTGGCAGTCAGTCAAAGTCTACCCAGTTGGGGACAACAATGTTAATGTACAAATTGAAAAAAAAAATTGCGTTGTCGAAGCCATGTTTCTCAGAACGTTTGAGGTAATTGACCATCAAGTCCCTTATATTTTCAGAAATATTGTCACAAAATCAACCTTGCAAATGGTCAATTTTATGAACGTTAATAATTATTGGCATTGTACATTTGATATTTTCCATGACCAACTATAGGTTATTCAAATATATGGTTCTTCTGAGTGATAATGTCTTGCCCGGTAGCTGCGAAGAGGAAAAGAAATTGTTGAAAATATTAAGTGCTGAGTACATATCGTATCATGAATGTCCAAATGATTGTATTCTATATAGACGAAAATATGAAGAGAAAGAGATATGCCCGAAATGTGGGCATGATAGGTATGATAAATCAAAAAATAAGGTTAAATCATGTGGTCCTCCTTTTAAGATATTGAGGCACATGCCTATAATCCCAAGGATTCAAAGCCTTTTTTGTTGCAAAGAATTAGATATGTTGCAGGGATGGCATGCCTCACAGAGAAGTGAGTTGGGATTTATGTGAATCCCAAAATATTCAATAGCCATGAAGCATATAGAGGATGCATCGCCGGAAAAATTCAAGGATGAAGTATGAAGTCTACAACTCATCATAACCATGGATGGCGTCAACCCATATTGCCTCCATAACACCAACTATTTGTTGGGAAAAATACTGAGAGGGGGGGGTGAATCAGTATTTACTGCATAATCAAAACTTTCACTTTTTCCTGCTTCTAAAAGGCATACGCTACTTTCCTGAACCAGACTTGCGTATATACGCGGATCCCCTTTATGAAACTAGCGTATACACAGAGATTTAGATAAGTCATTAAATCTTCACTTAAACCATTCCATCATTTATTTATCAGATATTCAATAGCAGTAAACATGTGCAGTAAGAACAGAATAACCATCACACAAAGCATCACACATGAACACCAGGATTTTTAGGTGGAAACCCAAGTCGGGAGAAAACCACCGCTGCAGTTGCTCAGCCTTCAATATTTTATTATAGAGAAAACATCTTACAACATATGTGCTGGCGCAGACTTGACCAGCACGCAGGCACCCACCTGCGCTCGTTTACCAGCCTCTCCTGGAAGGGAGCTCCAACCCCCTGACTCGTTTACCAGCCTCTCTTGGAAGGGAGCTACGACCCCCGATCTCGTTTACCAGCCTCACCTTGGAAGGGAGCTACAACCCCCTGACTGAAGGCTACAACCTTCAGCACCACCTTGGACCACGTTTCATCAATTTTCACACTGGATCCACCAACTTCAATAGAACAACACTTGCAGGCCACATTTCATCATATTTTCATACTGGACCCTTTCCATACTTTTAAGCACAAACATACGTCACCAACAGATACATATCAACACAGATCAGATAGCAGAAACACAGCAGAACAGATCAGATATTTCATACCCCTTGCTTCAACAAACCCTAGTTTGCATACGCGTTTTCCCTTCACTGATGTCGCGTATATACGCGCTTTCGTCCACACAAACCAGCGTATACCTCAGTGTATATTTTATTGCGCATACGCGCTTTCTCTTTGCTGAAGCTTTATACGCGTCTCCACAGTCAAGTAGCGTATACCTTCAATCATTACAGAAAGGAAGATATCATCAGATCGATATCTCAGTTCGTATTCAACCCTTTACTTCGTAGCGTATGTTCGCCATATGTTCGCTCTATCGCGTATCTAGGTTTCCATAAACAGATCTAGCAAATACAAGTACATTTGATCTAGAAGTCCCTCTTCATCATTTCTTCATAAGTGCACATGATTCGTATCTATCAACAAACCTTTTATCCCTTTCCATACAGATATACTATTGTGAGAAGTATTCATTCAAGTTCAGACATCTTGCTCCCACACTCATGATTTGCACAATGAATTTCTTCTCCTTATATAGGTTTATCCTTTGTCAATACCATGAGCCCCTTTTTTCAATACCATGAGCCTTCAATACCACGAGCACTAATACCATGAGCCTTCAATACCACGGGCGCCTTCTTCAATACCATGAGCCAAACCAATACCATGAGCCTTCAATACCACGGGCCCCTAGATTTGCACTTTTTGAGCGCTTTAGCTCATACGCGACTTGGCACGTTCTTTTCCGCGTGCATACGCTATTTCCCCTAGGCCAATCCGCGTATACCAAGAGACATCATACTTTGAGTACATTCTGAATTCCTTTCTTCATTGCCTTTTGTTCACACTATAGATACATCAGATTTCCTTCATCAAGGACATATGCTATCAAGCACAACTTCATCAAGTAAGTTGTCATCATCTTCATCAAGTGGGTTGCCTTTCAAGGAAAACACTCAGCATCATATAAACATCATATCACATCAGATTTACATCATTTACCAAGTCCATCAAGTCAAGAATAACTTCATCAGGTGGATTGCCATCAAGGACAACATATGTCAACAGTCGCATGTCTTTATCTTCATTCAGTGGGTTGCCATCAAGGACAACATCCTGCATCATATTTCCAACAATCTCCCCCTTTTGACTTGATGGCAACCATGATGGTGTTTGGTTACCACAACAGATAGATACATTAAGAATACAAATACAATGACACCATGTCATTCTCCTTATTTTCCATGTCACTCTCTCCATTTTTGGCATCATTCAAACACCATGTCACTCTCCCCCTTTGACATCAAGGCCATTTTTGGCATCATTCAAACACCATGTCACTCTCCCCCTTTGACATCAAGGGCAAAGGGCACATCATTATCTTCATTCACACACCATGTCACTCTCCCCCTTTGACATCAAGGGCAATGGAAAAAACCAGTAGATCAAAACCAACACACTCTCCCCCTTTGACATCAAGGGCAACGGGCGGATCAAAACCAACACACTTACCCTTTTCTCCTCATGTGGAAGAAACATTCTGCAGATCTGATATGTGCTGAAGTGGCCAAGCTCCCCCTGAGTTCATGCTGAATCTTCAAACATAATTGTCAATGAAGTGCATGACTCTATGAACTTCCTATCACCAAAGACTCATACTTACATCAATTATCCATCCAAGTGGATTTACATATGAGACTCAACTACCCAACCAAGTGGGTTTACAAATTTGATTCAGCTACCCAACCAAGTGGGTTTACAAAATTTGACTCAGCTACCCAACCAAGTGGGTTTACAAAATTGACAAGTCCTTACATGACTGAAATTTATAATTTTTACAACATGAGTCTCAACAAGACCTTTTCATCAAACTACAAATATGACTTTTGATGACCAATACCAAGAAGACCTCAAGAGAGATCATATATCAGAACCACCATAATGCCTGCAATGCATTATACTCAGCAAAACTAATGCTCCCCCTGAATCTGTGCAACCAACCAATCTTTCCAAATGACTAAGGCTCCCCCTTAGTTTGTGCATCCTGAAAACTTCCACCAACAAATCATCAAGGCATCTTCATCAAAACATTAGAAACATAATTATGAGAACTGGAGCACCACAGAGATACCAAACAGTATCAGAGATACCAAACAACATTGCAGCTGTGCTGAAGAGAGCTGAACCAACCAAAAATTGCTAGCAACCAACCATACGCGGTTTTCTGTGCAGGAACTCGCGTGTATACGCGACTGTGTTTCAGTAAACCCGCGTATCCAAAGCCATCTTCTAAATTCAACCAGAACTGATCCTCTGTGAGAAAAATGCAGTGTTCAGCTTATTTCTGAGGTATTTGAATGCTTCCTTGGACTACAGATAGATGGAACAGGGTAGTAGTTTCTTCAAAAGTCATCCAACGGTTGTAGCATAAGCACATTAGTAACCAAGCCTTCAGATTCTTTGCAGCATCAATACAATCTTTCCAAGAAAGTTTATCATATCAAAACAACAACTTCCCATAAGTGTCAAGCAATCATTCATGTGGTCCACCACCATCCTACATCACCATGACCTTTAAGATTTAACATGAAGTAACAAATGTAGGCAAAAGATCTCAACCATAGTAACAAACTATGCATGATCTAATCTTATTTCTGAATCACACGACATCCAACTCATCCATGTGTGAGTACAAAAGATACTTATTAGCAACCAGGGCTCAAAATCTCATCATAATAAGCCATGTACCAAGTCATCTTCATTTGAGCATGAGTATCACAGAAACCAGAGAATAAGCAATCATATTGCCAACAATGCAATCATTAGTATTCAACCTACTGCTCCCCCTAAACCAGTGCTCTTCCTTAACTTGTGCAATCTGAAACACCTTCAACAGCAAACAATCTCTGCATGATCTGTCCTTCTCTCTGAATTATAAGATTTCAACGAATACTCTTCATCAACAAGCAAACAGGACTCAACCATAACTTTCAACATAGGAAACCAAGTATCATGTCATTATAATCATGAATGTAACCAGAATAATGCTAACAGTGCAATCATCAGCAGTCAGACTGATGCTCCCCCTGAACCTCTGCTCCAGATCTTCAGTTATCATATGAATTCTCTTATCCTCAATGCATACGCGACTGTGTCTGATTAGACTCGCGTGTATACGCGACTTTGGTTCATTGAACCTGCGTATGGAAAGTGAAGCATAGAATTTTTCATCTTCCTTCTTCTTCCTGAGCTTGTACCTCCTGTACCTGTATTTTATTTACACCAGATGCTCTGTCAGAAATTCATATAACCAAAGTAATCAAATCAACCATGAGAGTCATCATGCATTGCTCCCCCTGTGACGATACATTACTAAATCTCATAATGTATCTCACATCATTCCTGCAGTCAATCAGAGAAGTAAGCTTCAGAAGCGGATGACTGCAGTAGGGTCTGAATTCCCTACGTTTCTGATCGGTCCTCCTTCTTCTTCCAGATTTGTTTGAACTTTCTATCTGTGTGTTGGAAGTTATCCACTTTCCCAGATCTGTTCATCCTGCATTCTTTTTCTACATGTCCATACTTGTTACAAGCATAACATCTCATGTGGCCAGAGAAATAAACATAAGAATCATGATGATTATTTCTAATCTTCCTCCTTTTACAATCAGCTGCTTTATGTCCATACATGTTACATGAGAAACAATATCCCCTGAAGAAACTAGAGTACCTTTCTGAATAGAATCTGTTTGATTGTGACTGAAATGATCTGCTCCTGCAATTTTCTGCAACATGCCCATAATTATGACATTTGAAACATTCAACATTATTGAATGATTTCCTTTGAGATTTCTTCATTGTTGGTTGACCTTTTGTTTCTTTCAACACTTCAAGTTTCGTATTGACACCTTCCTTTGAATCATTAGCATTCTCTTGTGAACTAGATTCTCCTTTAACAGTTTCATGAAAACCAAGACCAAGTTTGATAGAAGGAGACCTTTGACTACTAAGAATATTATCCAGAATCTTAGTACTATCTTGAAACCTTAAAAGTCTAACCTTTTCTTCTAATTTACCTTTGAGAATGTTTACCTCAACCTCCAGGGCTTGACATTGCTTTGTCATGCTTTCTTCTTTCCTTCTTCCATCTTCTACTTGATCCTTCAGATTTAGAATTTCTTCTTTCAACCAATTTTCGTTTTCTTCACATGTTTGTTGCATCTCTTCATTCTTCTTCTTCGATGCTTTGAGATCTTCTTTCAGAGATATGTTTTCAGCTTCAAGTCCAGCATTCTTCTTATTTGATTTTTCGAGACCTACTTTGAGGGAGATGATTTCTGCTTCAAGTTCTTCATTCTTCTTATTTGATTCTTCAAGATCTGCTAGTAGAGAGATGATTCCATCTCCAAATCCTGCATTATTCTTGTTTGATTCTTCAAGATCTGCTTGTAGACGTTCTATGACAGACCAGATTTTTGCTCCAAGTTCTTCATTTTCATTTAGTTGTAGAGGTTCCTCACTCTTCTTACTTGATGCTTCTAGAGAGATGACTGTAGCTTCAAGACCTTCATTCTTCATTTTTCCCATTGTTACGGATCTCCTTCAAGCGATCAAGCTTCTTCAGAAGGACCACCCTCTGATACCAATTGTTGGGAAAAATACTGAGAGGGGGGGGGTGAATCAGTATTTACTGCATAATCAAATCTTTTTACTTTTTCATTCCTTAAAACCCATACGCTACTTTCCTTCAGTAAACTAGCGTATATACGCGGATCCCCTTTGTGAAACTAGCGTATACACAGAGATCTAGATCAGTCATTAAATCTTCACTTATATTATTCCATCATTCATTCATCAGATGTTCAATAAACAGTAAACATGTGCAGTTCACACAAAGCATCACACATGAACACCAGGATTTTTAGGTGGAAACCCAAGCCGGGAGAAAACCACCGCTGCAGTTGCTCAGCCTTCAATATTTTATTATAGAGAAAACATGTTACAACATATGTGCTGGCGCAGACTTGACCAGCACGCAGGCACCCACCTGCGCTCGTTTACCAGCCTCTCCCGGAAGGGAGCTCCAACCCCCTGACTCGTTTACCAGCCTCTCCTGGAAGGGAGCTACGACCCCCCGATCTCGTTTACCAGCCTCACCTGGAAGGGAGCTACAACCCCCTGACTGAAGGCTACAACCCTCAGCACCACCTTGGACCACGTTTCATCATTTTTCACACTGGATCCAACAACTTCAATAGAACACCACTTGCAGGCCACATTTCATCATATTTTCATACTGGACCCTTTCCATACTTTTAAGTTCAACCATACATCACCAACAAATACTTATCAACACAGATCAGATAGCAGAAATACAGCAGAACAGATCAGATATTTCATACCCCTTGCTTCAGCAAACCCTAGTTTGCATACGCGCTTTCCCTTTACTGATGTTGCGTATATACGCGCTTTAGTCCACACAAACCAGCGTATACCTCAGTGTATATTTCATTGCGCATATGCGCTTTTACTTCAGAGAAGTCACAAGATGCGTCTCGCTTCCTCCACAAATAAGTGAATATAGATCTCTCTCAATCAATACGTAGCAAAGATACTTCATCGATCGTACATTCATCATTCAACCCTTTACTTCAGATTGCATGTTCGCTCCATATGTTCGCTTCATCACAGATCTAGCTTTCCATAAATATCTAGCAAACAAAGTACATTTCAGATCTAGAAGTCCCGCTCATCATTTCTTCATAAGTGCATCATAGGATCTCGTGGATCTATCAACAAACCTTTACCCTTTCCATATGTATATACTTCATAGAGAAGTATTCATTCAAGTTCAGACATCTTGCTCCCACACTCATGATTTGCACAATGAATTTCTTCTCCTTATATAGGTTTATCCTTTGTCAATACCATGAGCCCCTTTTTTCAATACCATGAGCCTTCAATACCACGAGCACTAATACCATGAGCCTTCAATACCACGGGCGCCTTCTTCAATACCATGAGCCAAACCAATACCATGAGCCTTCAATACCACGGGCCCCTAGATTTGCACTTTTTGAGCGCTTTAGCTCATACGCGACTTGGCACGTTCTTTTCCGCGTGCATACGCTATTTCCCCTAGGCCAATCCGCGTATACCAAGAGACATCATACTTTGAGTACATTCTGAATTCCTTTCTTCATTGCCTTTTGTTCACACTATAGATACATCAGATTTCCTTCATCAAGGACATATGCTATCAAGCACAACTTCATCAAGTAAGTTGTCATCATCTTCATCAAGTGGGTTGCCTTTCAAGGAAAACACCAAGATCATATTGTCAACAAACATCATATCACATCGATTTACATCTTTACCTGGTCCATCAAGTCAAGAATAACTTCATCAGGTGGATTGCCATCAAGGACAACATATGTCAACAGTCGCATGTCTTTATCTTCATTCAGTGGGTTGCCATCAAGGACAACATCCTGCATCATATTTCCAACACTATTATGTTTTTCCTGTAGTATTGATCAATAACAATATCCCCCATGGTTTTCCGTGAAGAATGAAGACCTCATGTTGGCTCTCATAGTCCCTAGTAGAACACAAGTGAAGAATATGTATGTCTACTTGCAACCATTGGTAGATGAATTGAACGAATTATGGGATGGGATAAATGTATACGATGTTTCAAGACCCATCGCAACAGAGAGGAGTTTTATGTTGTATGGGATATGTGCTTACATGACACATGATTATCCAAGATTAAGAGTTTTCTCTCGTAAATTACATGTTTATTGATTTTTTTATATACGTAACAATATTCTTTTGAATATTAATTTAATTTGTTGTATTTTTTTTTATCTTTATGATATTCTTTAACATGCCATGCATATATATTGTATACAATAATTTTAGAGGTCTTGTAACAAAAGGGTATTATGGATGTAAATGTTGTGGAACTTCTCTGAAAGCTAGATGGTCCAAAGACCTACGAAATGTAGTGTATGACTGCAGGAGGATATTCCTCCCAAAAGAACACCCTTATAGAAGAGAAACATCCACTTTCAATGGTAAATGAGAGAGAACCCAAAGGCCTATTGTAACAACACCAGCTGAATGGCTTAGAGCATATGAGAGAGGGAAGGAGAAGGAGTTCATAGAAATTTTTTATTCAAATGGGGAGCCTATGTTCGATTATCAAGAATTATTTGACACCTATGTTGAGAAATTTCCCATTTGGATGAAAATTAAATCTATATTTTATAACCTCCCATGTTGGGAGCATCTTAAGATTACCCACTTATTAGATCCCATGCATATATTTAAAAATGTTTCATCTTCTTTATAGAGGCACATATCATTGAAACAAGGTGACACATTGGTTGTTAGGAAATATCTTATTACTTCAAAAACTAAAAAGACACATTGGCCAAGACAATTAGAAAGTACAGGATCAGAGGTTAGTCCCTCTAATTGGTATTTCAAAGAAGGTGATGTCCCATTGATTTAAAAAAAATATGATCTTTCTTCAACAAAGGAAGATATAATGGGTGTGAGGGTGCCATCTTCATATGGGTCTTAACTATGACATTGCTGCACCATGGAAGACCATTTGTCGGGGTTGAAATCGCATGAAAATTTGAATCTTCTAAGAGTATGTATAATGTAAAAATCATAATTTTATTATTTGTTATATTAATAAATTTTATCCCATGGGATCATAAAACATAACTAATTTTGTATATTATTGCATGTTTTTATAACTTTTCAGTTTCATTATCCTTTTTTCGTGCGAGGGTGTGTGAAACATGACTTCCCCCAAGACCTAGGACACACCATATCTAAATTATATACATTTTTACGTTGTATCACGTAAAATAATATTCATGTGGCTAGCATTCTGTGGTGGCATTAAGGGATAGTTGAGATTGTTTGTATGTTTGAGAAGCAACTGCCGATGAGTTTCATGGAGTTGCAGGTTCATCTTCTAATCCACCTAGTAGATGAGGTTGAATTACTTGGGGTGGTTTCTTGTTGTTGGATGTTCTTCTTAGAGAGGTACATGAAGAAATTTAAAGGTTTTGTTCGACAAAGGGAAAAACCCGAGGGGTATTTGGCAGAGGGGTACATATCGTATGAATATTTTTTTCATTCGATTGAGTACATCAAGCAGATCGAAAACACACCAGGTGCAGTGATTTGCGATGATGAAAGGGATGAAGAAAAAAGAGAAGGGGAGATTATCCAAATGAATGGAAAAAGGCGCTTGGTAAAGAGTAAGTGACTTATAATTTGTCAAATTTACACAAAGTAAATATTCACGTTGAACTTCGATATAACATATATTTTTATCTCATATGTACTATATGTTGGTTTTATTTCATCAACGATTGCAAAAATTGAAGCAATCAATAAATTCGTTCTTTATAATTTTGAAGTGACACAACTATGGGTCGCATTGTATCAGAAAAAGAGGATGAAATTGGATAGTGATAGGAAAAAATTCATACAGTTGAATGGTAGAAGCATGCCTTATTCTGATCATTTAAAAGAAAATATGCCAACTATATGCCCCAACAGTTGGGTTGCTGACCAAGTTAGAGAGAAATATGGTGCAACCAGTCGTTACCTACGTGTTGAAGAGGATGCGATAAACTAGCGATTAGGTGGATAAACTTAGTAATAATATATTTATGTACATTTTAAACTTAATAATGCACCTTTTAAATGTAACATATATATTTTATAATTTAATAGTTGGGTTATTAGACACATGACACTATGGTTTTTTTAACTTTTTATAGGTGCATTTATTCCCATATATGTAGGCATATGGACACCATTTTCTAACAGAAAATTTCGATGATGGACACATGACACAAAACTATGGAGTGGAAGTTGAGTTCGATGAATCTAGTCGAGCTAGCCACCATGCTCAAAACCTAGTACAACAAATGTTTGGTTATTGTTACACTAAAAATTGTCACCTTGACATTTTGCTGATTGTATGAGCTCATTAATACTCATACATGCCTCCTCTGCAAGTCTTACAACCTTTACTCCTCATGTCAAGCCGTGAAACAGGAGGAAAAACCCTAAAAATCTCTGAAACTTTGGGTATGCAGGTAACATGAGGCTTGCCTGCATTCCTAGCTTGGGTACGCAGGTAATACACTACTTACCTGCGTTTTAGAACGCAGTTTTCCTTTGCAATGCCTGCGTACCCTCCTCAAAGTCAAAAAGGTAAGAAAGTAACGTTAAAAAGTGGTTTGAGGTCAATTCTAGAAGGTTCTAGATGAGAATTTTTGGGGATGAGTACGCTTTGATAAGGTGCATGTATCCCTCACCTTAAGGAACTAATCCCTTGATGTGAGGAGCCTATCCCTTTGAAGGAGGATTCTATCCCTTCAAAGGTGGAATCCTAACCTCCTCATTTGATCTATAAAAGGAGGCATTGGGTAGCCTCAAATGGTTAGATTTTGGAGATTGAGATTGGAGTTCAAGCTTTAGAATATTTGAAGTTAAGTGCTGTTGAGTTTCAGACTCAGTTAACTAAGACTTTTGTGAGGAGAGATTACATACCTCTATTCATCTTGGTTGGACGAGTGCAGAGCTTATCAAAGTAAATGAGACTCCTGCTTCGGACCCGGGGAAGGCTTGTGCAACATCAAGGCTCAGGTTGTAAGGTTTTCCTTCTTTTGAAATTAACACAAATATACTCATTTTTCTCAATAAGATTTCAGTTAATGGTTTATTTCATAGATTCCTTGATCACTATGATAAGCATGGTTTATGATGATTTCTATATAGGTGCTATGTGATATTTTTCTTGTTTGTGACTGTAGGTTTATGAGGAAAACTCCTTCAAGCGCTCGAGGGACAACAATGACTTCAAACAAGCGCTGGAAATACGGTAAGTCTTTTACACCTCTATAGAGCTTTTAGTAGATCATATATGCTTAGAGAAAGATTAGTTTATTTGGTTGTTTGTTGCTAGATAATTTTAGTACTAGGGAGATCGGTCTTGTCCGCAAGATGGATTAATCCATACAACAGTTATGTCATAAAGATACAAGAGATCATTTAAGTGCTCTTCTCTTCTTTCCAATGTGTTATTTTTAGGTGTAAGTGGTGGGACACTTTTGATCAGAATCATGTAAAGGAAGATCATGGTAGGAGGCTGATATGTATCAACTCTAGAAATATGTGGGATGAAGCGAAGGAGCCTTATGTTTTCCCCAAACACTGCAACCTATTTTTTTTTTACCCAGATGTATTGGATAGGGATTCGTGGTTCGTATTGAGACATGACCCTAGATCAAAACATATTTTTGAGAACAATAGTGTTATCATGCCAAGCGAGTTGGAAGATAATGAGGATGATCATAAGAACAAAGAGTGATAAGTTACATGCATTATTTCATCATTTATACTATTTAATATGAGTTTTTATAAAGAAGAAGTGTTAACCTTATAACTAAGACTCTTTTTTTCCAAACATTCTAATATGTATTTTGAATTAATTGGTTTTCATTGTGTTAATGCTAAAACCATTTCACTCGATAATTTATAATTATGTTGATCTCGAAAGTAATGCATTGTATCAAAGTATATTTTTTTTAATGTAAATTCCTAAATTTATACAACTACTTGATTGCTTTAAAAGATTTTTCACTATATCTTTACTTAAATAAATTCACCATATATATATATATATATATATATATATATATATATATATATATATATATATATATATATAGGGTGCATTTATTTAAGTAATGATATAGTGAAAAACCATTTAAAGCAATTAGGTGGTTGTATTATTGTAAATTTTTAAATTTGTATGAATATAAAAAATTGTAAAATAATAAATCTAGAATAATATGAATTTTTGTAACATAATAAAGTTTAGAAAATTAATGCAAAAAAATTCATCTTTAGAATTATAATTATTTTACTATGATCTTACATACCAAACATAACAGTATACATTAATACATTTTTTAAAATTTTAAAGATATCTAACACACACACACACACACACATATAGACAATTAATTTACAAATTTACAAATTTTACAATTTTAATAAAATTTAATCATAACAATACATAAAATTACAATTACAATTTCACAATTTCACAATACAATTACAATTACAATTTTACAATTTTAATAAAATTGAATCATGACAATACATACAATTACAATTAAAATTTTACATACAATTACAATTATAATTATAATTACAATCACAATACATACAAGTACAATTAAAATTACACAAATTTACAGCTACCAATATATAATATTTAATAAATATCATGATCTATTATAAAAAATAAACATCATGATCATGATTACCATTGTATAAACATCATATTCTAAAATACAGATTCAAATTCGTTAACATCATCTAATCATCATGATCATGATCATTTAACAAAACACAAACATTGTATAACATCATCACACCACAAACATCAAATATACATCTCATGTCAAATAACTGCCATCACATACACATCTATCCGCAAGCACATTAAATGAACATATCTAGCATGACTTAACAGTATACACATCATGATGAACACCAACATGTAAATTAAGTACATCAACATGGACATAAAATACATGCACCATATATATATATATATATATATATATGGTGGTACTACATCCATCTGAGCATGAGGCACCATCGACTGAGCAGGCCTCGAGTACTAGTTATAGTATTGATGTAGTACCACCATATATTTGACATTAATATGGAATTATATCATATATATTTATATGATATAATTCCATATTAATGTCAAATATATGGTGGTACTACATCAATACTATAACTAGTACTCGAGGCCTGCTCAGTCGATGGTGCCTCATGCTCAGATGGATGTGCCTGCTCAACTGGAGGTGCCTGCTCAGTCGGTGGTGATTTCTAATCATATGGATGTGCCTACCTAGGAGGTGCCTACTGATCAGATGGAGTCTACTCAGGAGGTGCCTGCTGATGAGATGGTCCAGCCTGCTCAGTGGATGGTTCCTGCTGAGATGGACATGCCTACTCAGTCAATGGTGTCTACTCAAAATATGCCTGCTCATGCCTAGATGCTAGCTGCTCATCTAAGTTTAGAAAAATAATTCAAATAAATTCATTTTCAGAATTATCATTATTTTATTATGATCTTACATACTAAACATAATAGTATACATTAATACATTTTTTTTTTTTAAATTTGAAGATATCTCACACACACACACAAAAAAAAAATATATATATATATCTATATATATATATATATATATATATATATATATATATATATATCTATATATATAAATATATATATATATATATATATATATATATATATATATATATATACAATTAATTTACAAATTTTACAATTTATATAAAATTGAATCATGACAATACCTACAATTACAATTACAATTACAATCACAATTACATTTATACAATTTTACATACAACTACAATTAAAATTTCAATTACAATCACAATACGTACGATTACCATTAAAATTACACAATTTTACAGTTACGAATACATAACATTTAATAAATATCATGATTTAATAACCAAAATAAACATCATTATCATTATAACCATCGTACAAACATCATATTCTAAAATACACATTCAAATTCACTAACATCATCTAATCATCATGATCATGATCATCTAACCAAAACACAAGCATTGTCTAACATCATCACAACAAAAACATCCAATATACATCTCATGTCAAATAAATTCTATCACATATACATCTATCCGCAAGCACATTAAATGAACTTATCTAACGTGACCTAACAATATACACATCATGATGAAGACCAACATGTCAATTAAATACATAAACATGGACATAAAATACTTGCACAATATATATATATATATAGATATAATGTCAAAAATATACAATTGTAACATAACTGCATATAAATGTCAAATATCTAGTGGTACTACATCAATACTATAACTAGTACTCGAGGCCTGGTCAGTCGATGGTGCCTCATGCTCAGATGGATGTGCCTGCTCAGCCGATGGTTCCTTTTGATTAGATGGACGTTCCTGCTCAGGAGGTGCCTACTGATCATATGGAGTCCTCTCAGGAGGTGGCTTTTGATGATATGGTGCAGCATGCTCAGTGGATGGTGCCTACTCACATGGACATGCCTACTCAGTCAATGGTGTCTGCTCAAGACTAGGTGCCTGCTCAAAAGTTTCTTTCTCATGACTAGATGCTAACTGCTCATATCTGGAAGGAGGTGAAGGAGGAGGAGGTGGAGTACTAGAATGATCACTCCCCTTGTGATCATGATTATCCGATGAGCTGCTCTGTCATGTATCTCCATGATTCCTATCCCTCCTAGCTACCAGTATCCTGAAAGCTCCGACAATATGATGCATAAGGCTCATAATATCGCGGGGCATGTCCCTCCAGAGCTCTATGACCATACGATCAACCTAGATCGCTCTGATCATTGTAGGGTCGACTCCCTGATCAACTAGGAGTCCACATAAATGGTTGCCCAACTCCATCCTGAATCAGATGTCCACCCTATGCCACATGCCCGTGAGTATCTATACCCGAGGAGGTATGTCACCTTGATTTTCAACCTCCGCCATCTCCTTGTCATGATCTATATGATCATCCAGTGGGGGTGGAATCATGTCCCCAATGAATTTTCCAATACCTACAAAATATATAGTACACAAAAATAATTATACAATTTCATTAAAAAAATTAATAAAAGAATTTAAAGAACGTGTTAGAATAAATTTTATTCTAATTAATTAAGACAATAAAATGAAACTATATTAATTTAAATAAAAAACTAGTATTACCTCTAGCATCTGATGGCTCATCCTGTGTGAAGAGAATGTTAGTAAACCCTCACCAATCCAAACCTACGTATGGACACAACACCATCATGAACATGTGATCATCAACATTGGCTAGCAGCTCCAGTGCATCACTAGATATCTTGGTCAGATACTCAGATAGGTCCCTCTTGGGCATCATCTTTCCCCACATATGCATTTGTACATGTAACATCAGCCTAGGAGGCTGGTAGAAAAATGTAGGCCTTGTTTCTGAAAACCTCTCAAAAAATAATCAAAATAACTCTGAAGAAAAATGTAAGGTCAACCTTCCACATGCCTGAGAACGATATCTATCTAATGTTATACAAAACTTCTGCAAAAAAAATGGCAGACCATCTCAGAAGTTGTGGCGTCTAGAATAAAGAATCAACATAAAATAAAATAGGGCAACTAATGCACTACCCATCACAATTATAGTGTGCAATGGTAATTATTAGTAGTCAGAGGCACCTCACCTCCTCTTGACCAAATGAATCAATGCGTAACTGACCACTAGACACCTAAAAATCTACAAGAGAAAGTATATCATCCCTAATGTATCTTTGGGAGTACGAAAACTGACTCCCTGCTGCATAACCAATGGGGACATCTCGGAACTAAGGAAAATATTTCCCTCTCCTAGATAGGCAAGTAAAAAAATAAACTTCCTCCTCAGTGGGATGGAACCACTAGCCAGGACCAACATGGAAAGCCAGTCGGTGGGCATCCCACCTGTAGATCAATTGTCTTAATAACCCACTATACCCATTCAATAATGTAGCCTCCTTGTAGAACTTAAGGAGGCATACCTCCCATAAGAGCAACTATGTGGGTGCCATAATAGGGCAAGGGTACAAAATTATCTCCCTCTCCTATGCCTCCCACTATTGTATCATGTTATAATGGTTCTCCCTCTGCTCTTGTTGTTGCCTTTCCTCTCTCTGTTGACGTTGCTGAATGATTCACATATTAAATAAATTAGCCTCCATCATACATAAAACCTATTCTTTTAAATGAAAAATGTATTTACAAGTATATAAATATATTTTTTATCAAAAAAAAAATATTCAGTGTGCCCAAAAAAATAGCCATGCACCACCATTGGTGCGTACTTGTCTATCATGCACCACACACGGTGTGCATGAAAAAAATTCACGCATCGCGAAAAAAAAAATTTGTTTATAAGATGTGTTGACCAAACTATATGCCCCACGATGGTTGTTAAAGCACACACACCGTTGTATATAATGGCTGTGTGTTTCGGTAAATGACTGCACCCTCGTAAATAGTGTTATTTAAAAAAAAAAAATTGTTGGTGCGGCCGGAAACTGACATGCACCACACAATTTTATTGTTCTTGATGCGCTTTTTCTGGGTACCGCATCGGACCGCCCCGTGCAGTTTCCGTTAAGATCATTCAGGTGTGGCTAGTAAATTTATAGGGAGCATCGGGAATGGTGCGAGTTGAACAGCTCAAATGCATCACACATATATATATTTTTTAAATGGTGAATTTTAAGTCAATTTAAGAAATTAATCTGCTAAAATCTTAAGCTGGTGAGAAACAAGTAGATTACCTGCACATTTGTGCGTTAAGGAGGCAAATTTCCAATGGAATACTAAAAATCAAATTTCCTACCATTTTGAAAAATTCGAACTCCACACAGTGAGCAATGGACGATAGCAATGCGGGTAATGGGAGCACTGATGGTAGGGCGCCTCGAAGAAGAAAAATTCAAACCGGTGCTTGAGGGCTTTAGAGCACTGCAACAAGTAAAGATGAAGGTTTTTACGATAGGTAATTTTTTTTTTAAATTAACCCTTTTGTGGTGCACTTGATTATGAGACACACTAGGTTGTTGTATTAATGGTGCAATGCGCTTCTTTACGGTGTGTTGTATTATTGAGATGCACTAGGCCACTTTGTGTGGAGAGCATAGTGTCTCGGTGTGTCATTTGATAGTACGCACCACTTCACTTTATATAAAATGCATTGGTGCGTGTTATGATAAGAAACGCACCACAAAAAAATATCTGCAAAAACCTCCACCTACCAACCTCCTCTAGTGACCTCCGCTACAAACGGATATCTAGGCTATTTTTATAAGGGCTTCCTGAAAAACATCTGTTAGAGGGTATTTTCATTGTAGTGGTCCACCATGATTGAACATGGTTGACCATGGTTTACTATGGTTTATTTTCATATTGAGAAAACATTTGTCACAATGTGACATTGGACCATGGTTGAGCATGACTGACCATGATTGACAATTGTTGAACATGGCTGATTTTCATATTGAGACAATATTTGTCACAATGTTACATTTCACATGGTTGACCATGGTTGACTATGATTATAAACTCAAGGCATTTATATCAAACTCTAGGATTAATATTACAAACCCTTTGAATAATATTATACCCTATGAATATGAACCATTACTATATTAATAAACCTAAGGGATTGATATTATAAACCGAAGGGATTAATACTAAAACCCAGGGGATTATAAACCGAAGGGATTATAAAACCAATGGAATAATATTAAACCCAAGGTATATAAACCATAAGGAAAATAACATAAACCCTAAAATAAACATGGTTAACCATGGTTAATTTTCATATTGACAAAATATTTGTCATAATGCGATGATGGACCATGGTTGACCACGATTGACCATGATTGATTTTCATATTGAGACAATCTTTGTCACATTTCGAAATTGGACCAGGGTTTATTTTCATTTAGAGACAATATTTCTCACAATGCAACATTGGACCATGGTTTTCAAAATGTGACATCAGACCAAGAGACAATCCTTGTCACAATGTGACCACGATTATTAACCATAGTTGACCATGGTTGAGGTGCATATATTGAGACAATATTTCTCACAATACAATGTTGGACCATGTTTGACCATGCTTCGCCATGCTTGACCATGCTTTATTTTCATATTGAAATAATATTTTTCATAATGTGACGTTGTACCATTTTTACCATGATTTACCGTAATTGACCATGGCGTCCATGTTTGACCAATGCTAACCATGGCTGACCATGATTAATTTTCATATTGAAAAAATCCTATGATAAGCACTAAGATAAGTATTATAAACCAATGTATATAAACCCTATGATAATTATTATAAATGGTAAAATAAACATGGTTGATCATGAATAATTTTCATATTGAAAAAATCCTGTGATAAGCCCTAAGATAAGTATTATAAACCAATGTATTTAAATCCTATGATAAATATTATAAATGGTAAAATAAACATGCTTGACCATGGTTCAAATTCATATTGAAACAATATTTGTCATAATGCAGCGCCAGACCGTAGTTTACCATGATTTAGTTTCAAATTGAGACAATCTTTGTCGCAATGTAATGTTGGACCATTATTGACCATGCTTGACCATGGATGATTTTAATATTAAGACGATATTTGTCACAATGTGACATTGGATCCTTAGGTTCGTGATATTCATCCCTTTTGTTTATAGTATCAATCCCTTTGATTTATAACATTTGACTCTTTATGAACAAGATAATCACTTGGGTTTATTAATTGTTATTAATTAATTTTTTATTGTAAATATTTAAAAAAATATATTATTATTATTATTATTATTAATTAATAATATTAGTATTTAATAAATAACAATTTAGAATAATAATTAATAATAATAATAATATTTTTTTAATTAATAATTTTAATAATTAAATATTACTATTATTTAATTAATAATTAAAAATAGTAATAATATTATTAAAATATTTAATAACAATAAAAATATTTATTAATATATTTTAATGAATAATTTATTTTTCTCAATAAACATTAATATTCTTCTAAGTATGGGAGGAAAAGATACTATTACCTCCAATTTTAAGGACAAATTGTCGGAGGATAAGGAGCTAGAGGGTGAAAGGAAGCTAAGATATTGTAAGGAGGTGATCAACCCCAACCTTGATAACCAGAATTATCTCTATGTGTTGACTAGCACTAAGAAAAAAATGAACATTGCTAGGATCAAAACTAATTCTCATGAGTTTCGAAGTGAGAACGGGCGGTGGTCTATTCCTAAGACTCCCTGGAACGATAGAATCTATCAGATTTACGATACTAGGAATGTGGAAGATGAAAATAACTTCCTTTTAAACTTCCCGACTCATTCTCACATCCACTATCACTTCCGTAACATCTACCACACTTCCAATCTTCTTGACTTATTAAGCTAGCCCATCTATAACGATCTTGGAGTGCTTCTTTCCCTTCTCTTTGATCATAGAAACAAGATTTTGAAGAATCACACTTGGATTCTTTTTCTTTTTCTTTTCTTTAGATCTAATAGGCTGCAATAGTCTTAGTGGATGCTAATCATCATTATCATCATCATAATAATTATTATAAAATAATAAGAATAATAAATTATTTATCTATTTTTTAATTATGACTTTTATTATTTTTTAATTATTATTATTATTATTATTATTATTATATAAATAGATAAATATTAATACCAATAAATATTATTTTTTAATTATAAATTTAATTTAATAACATTATTATTTATTTAATATTAATAATGATTAATATAGTAATAAATTTATTTATTTATTATTATTAATAGATTCATTAATAATAATTAGTAATAATTTTACTATAAAAAAAAAAAAAATTATATTAATCATTACTAAAATATAATAATAATATAATGTTTTATTTAATAATATTGTGATGGTTGAAAATAATTAATATTATTTTGTATTAATGGAGAAACGGTTACATTGTTGCAACATAGCTCCTTAAGTTAAGATTAGTTCCTAGGTTATAGTAGTTTGTTTACAACTTCATAATCCTTTGTTAAGTATTTATTGTTGTATCATTTGATTAGGGAATGTAGAGTGTACTCTCCATTTGTGTTTAGTCTCCAGGTGCAGTACTCACCAGAGAGCTACCTTTCTATTCAATTAAATTTTTTATCATGGTATCAGAGCTCACATCGGGTGAGCCTGATTTACCTTTACAGCCTTAGTGGCTATAGTGCCTTTGGGGATATTGTGCACACAGGAGCCTCAGTGCTTACAGAGGAGTAGGTGGTCTGCAAAAATACCTCACTCAGAGGAGGAACACAGATCCTCATAGGTCTCAATATATATATATATATATATATATATATATATATATATATATATATATATATATATATATATATATATATGTATGTATGTATGTATGTATGTATGTATGTATGTATGTATGTATGTATGTATGTATGTATGTATGTATGTATGTATGTATATGTATATATATATATATTTATTTATTTTATTTTTCTGCGAAAAAGGCGAATCAATGCGGGTTCTTGAGTGACAGTCATGCCAATTGGCACAAGCCTTTAGCAAATCAACGCATATTTTAGGGTCATACCAACACCTATTTGGGGTGACTTAACGTAATATTTCTTGGCTTGAATTTTTTGCTCATAAGGGCACTGAACTCTTTGGTTTTGCACATGTGATTTACCCATTTGTGGTGGATTTGAGTAGCAGACACAACAATTCTTCATATTAGTGGTGAATCTGAGTTGAAATTATAGAGATCGTGCTGGATCAATGGCAGATCTGTGATTAGGATCTAGTATGTATTGAGTTTTTTTGTTAGCATAGCTTATAATTATTCAGTTGCTTATAATCATCAGAGGGTTTGGAATCCGATCAATCTAGTATGAATAAATTTACATAAACGTATCTCAGTGACTCTAGAAAACTCTATGGGACCAGTTATACCAATTGGAAATTCAAGCTATAGACACTGCTTGAGGGAGAAAATGTGTGGTCGATTGTCAGCGATGATGAGAAGAAACCAAACATTGTAACAGAGGCAGCCACACTCATACAAGATTGGGATAAAAGGGATAATATGGAAAAAGTATTACTAAGGAGGTATGTTAAAGAAAATATCATCCCACACATCAAAGATGGAAAATCGTCCAGTGAGATCTAGATGACACTTAAGAACTTATACAAGACACAAGAAAAAATTTTCATCTTGTCACTCAATGGAAAGTTGTTTTCAATGAGGATGGAGGAGAATGAATCCGCTATTGGATTCCTTGCAAGGGTTAAATACCTGAAAGGGAAATTGAGTGACATCGGGGAGAAGGTGTCTAATTCTGATCTAGTCACAAATATGTTAAAAAGAATGACGGATGAATACCAGATGTTCATCATAGGCTTGGCCACAAGGGGTAAAGCCCCTGCATTTGAATAACTAATAGGAATTTTTCTACAAGAAGAAGAGCGGTGGAAAATTTTGAGATCTCAGAGTGCCAATCTTTCTCTTATGGCAAAGAAGAAGTCGTACAAAGGGAAACAACCACAGTAGCAATAGAAAGGCAGTAGCATTTTTCGGAAGAGACAATTTAGAGGTATGTCTGCAAATAAATTTTCTAGCATTAAATGCTTTTATTGTGGGAAAAACGGCCATCAAGCTAAGTTCTATTTTAAGAGGGAGGCGGATGAGGCTAGGAATAAGTAGAGAAAGCACACGGGAAATTTTGTTGATGAAGGTCACAGTAATGATCTTTAACTATTTGTAGCTTATTGTGATTTTTCAGCTTCTGAGGAGGATGAGGATGACATATGGTATGTTGATTATGGTGCATCCTCACATATGACATGTAAGAGAAATTGGTTTGAGTCTTTTGAAGAAACTTGTGGATCTAAAATTTATCTAGGAGATGACAAAGGTTATGAGATAAAAGGGTATGGCGATATTCTGATGATGTTGCCTAGCTGTGACATCAAATATATTAAGAATTTGATGTACATGCTCGGGAATAAGAAGAACTTAATCTCTGTATCAATGATAACATATCATGACCTGCAAGTTGAATTATTCAAGACATATTGTGTCATAAATGACAACAATATGGAACCAGATGTATTAGGAGTGCATGTGGGGAGCCTATAAATATTGAATATCAAGAGTATGCCACACCAAGCTCTGGTTTCAACAGGATTGATAGCCGAGAATATCTGGCAACAGAGATTCGGTCATCTAAACTAACAAGACCTCATGCTACTTCAAAGAAATGGTATTGTGGATGGAATCCCTACTTTTCGTAGTGCTCAGTTAGATTATGATGGATGTGAATTAGGGAAAATGCATAGAGAATAATTTCATGTACATGTTGATAGGAAGGAAAGAGATATCCTAGAGCTGATGCATATAGACATAAGCGAACCTGTGCAGACTAGGTTGCTAGGTGGTGCATATTATTTTCTAATGTTTACTGATGATTTAACTAGATTCTCTTGGGTATATTTTTTAAGAAAAAATAGTCAGGCTTTTCAATGCTTTAAATAATTTAAAACTATGGTGGAGAAGCGGACATGGAAATTCATAAAAATTACCCACTCCTATCAAGGGGGATAATACAGGTTGGGTGAGTTCATGAAATTTTGCAGATATCATGGGATTTTTCAATAGCTCACAGTGCCTCACACTCCGCAGCAAAATGGAGTTACAGAATGAAAGAAAAGAACCCTAGTGGAGTGTGCACGAAGTATGCTTCAAGGTAAGGTTCTATCAAATGGTTTTTGGGTTGAAGCTATGAACACTACTGTTTATTTAAATAATAGGGGTCCTACTAAATGTCCTAACTTTAAAACTCTTTTTTGAAGAAATTTATATATATAAACCAACAGTGAGTCTTTTAAGAGTTTTTGGATCAAAATAATTTTCCCATATACCCAAGAAGGATAGAAATAATTTAGATCCTAAGGCCATGAAATGCATCTTTGTAGGATATTGCACTGAGTTTAAAGCTTACAAGTTGTTTAATCCCATAACTCATAAAACATTTGCAAGTCAAGATGTCATATTTCATGATATGGTTGAGGAAGGAAAGGAAGATAGTCATGGAGAATGACACATTCCGTTATTGATGGAAAAAATAAATGAGGATAATCAGCAGCACCACCAGAAAGATGAAGAAACAGGTGATGTAGTGAACAAGGCAAGCCTGCAAAAGTCTGAAGAAGATATATTTGAGGTGAGTCCTCTATCAAGAAGATCAATTAGGAAGACTCAATTACCAGCCAGATTGAAATAATATACTTTAATGTTAAACATTTTAAAGGTTATAAAGCCCATAAACTATAAAGAAGCAATTCAATCTCATGAATTGAGGGCTGCAATGAATGAAGAATTTGAATCAATTATTAGAAACCATACTTGGGAACTAGTTGAACTGCCTGAAGGAAAAACACCCATAGGTTGTCTTCAAACACTACATACTCCTCCATACTACGACTTGTTCAAACATTGCATACTCCTGCATATTACAGCTTCAGATATATGAAATATATCTCATTACCCCTGCCTTCTCTCGACCTCCCGTTCTGCTTGCCTTTGATATTTTCACTACAATGAAAAGACCCTCTAGAAGAGGTTATAAAGGAGGTTTTTAGTGTTATAAAATTGGCCAAATTGTCAAAAAAATATTTTCTACAACATTAATTTTCAATAAAGGAGGTTTTGGCAGAGCTTCTAACGGAATTTCAACACAACTAAAAAAACCTGGGTGGTCAGACATTGGTATGGATTTTTTTCTCATCGGTGTGCTACTCAGGTGTCAACACACTGGTGCGTTGTACTATGAATGCACTGGTATTGTAAACCTACCAATTACTGGGACATAAAAAAATTTTGGACGCCCTAGTCCATTTAACAATGGTATGGTGCGTGTCAGCCAGATAGTCATACTGTGCTGGTGGAAGGTGCATGCATCGGGTTGTTAAGGTGTACAACCGCACTGGTCCCTATAGGTGATACAACACACTGGGTCGTCATGTTATAAAACACACTGGCGCGTTAAAGGAAAACTGCACTGGTGCATGCAATACCTATCGGACCGCCCAGGTGGTTTTCATCGATAAAGCGCACTCGGCATTCTAATTGGTATTTGTGTGGTACCCATAGGTCGTAGAAATGCACCGGTGCATAGTATCACACAAATGCACCAATGCGCAGTATTACATGAACACACTGAGTGTTCTAATTGGCATTGGTATTTGTGTGGTGCCCATAGGTTGTATAAATGCACTGATGCACATTAGCGTACAAATGCACCAGTTCACAATAACTAACATGCACCAGTGTTCATTTTGTATTTTTTAGAACATAGACCTATGACGGTGCAATTATTGTGATTTTTTTTTAAAATTCATTATTCATCAAAATTTGACACATATCTTCTAACAATATTCATATCAATTAATTTTTTATTACTGCATTTGAATGTGATGTTTGGATTAATTTGTTGTATCATATCATCAGATTTGACATCTCTTCATTATAATATTTAATCAGTCGTGTAACATTTCACAGAAAAAATGGAGAACACAATAGAATAAATTAAAACGTAATTTATTATATATATATATATATATATGAATAATACACTCTTTGTCATACAAAATGGGACAGTTATTGGTATCCCTTTTTCTTTCAATTGGGACACTATTTCGATTGCATTAAACAAAATGTCTAATTTCATAGAAAAATATTTCAAAAAATAAAATGCCTTGATTTGATATCCAAACATATTGATCATCTTTCTTCGCTAGAACTGCTGTCACTACTCGAGCTACTTCCATGAATTGGGTTATTTTGAGGAATTTTTTGTTCACGGTGTTTATTGTTTTCTTCTTCTTCAACTTCCATCTACAAACATAAAATTAAATTGTAATGAGTGTATATACATTGGTAAGAATAATGAAAATTGCAATATTAAATAATATACATCAATGTAAATCGAAAATAAAGGTGCCATAGCAAGAATTGAATCATGAACTATACACATTCTTTCAAAACCAAATTTCATTCCATCTTTCAACAATTCATTTGTTGGCGCAGTTCCATACTTTGTTTCCTACAAGTTTTATATCCCATAACAAGTCATATATTTAATATAAAATATTTTTTTTGTTCTATTAATTATAGATGGAGCTAAGTAAAACAAGATCGATAGATGCTTAAAAATTCCACAATTAATTTTTGATATGCCAACATATACTCACAACCCATATTTAACCCAATGTCAATCAATTCGTCTAATGGCTCTTATTTGTATGTTAGCACATGTTTGAATACATTCAATAATGGTTTTTATAATAAAACTTAAAATATACAAAAAGGAAATCTACTTAAGTTGTTATAAGGAAGTAACAATTACTCACAAACTTAGATATCAACCATTTTCTTCCTTGTCGTCCTGTTTTATGTACTGAATAGGTTTCATTTTATTTTCTTTTCTGCAAGAAAATACTTCAAAATTAATATTTAATGCTAAATTGTTGATTTATTGTACCTAATTGAAAAATTCAATTATTTCATATTACATTTGAAGCACGTTGTTTTTGATATGACTCCTCATGCGATGCAATTATGTCCATTTCTTTGACCATCTCTTTGTACACCTTTTTGGACATTCCTACTGGCATATTTCTGATATCAGCTCCTTCATCCTTTGAGATTTTCATAATATTCCTGAAAATGTAACATGAAAATAAACTATTTAATATGAAAAGTAAATATAACAAAAGTGATATTTATAAATTATTGCTTTCTAGTAATATATACATATAATTATAGAGAAACATTTAAAGCAATATTATTTTTTCATTTCTTCTTTTTTGTTATTGTATGTTTTTTCTATTAAAAGTCTCACATGTCTCATTGACCAATTCTCTCGAAACCCATCCTGTAGTTTAGATAAATTTTGGTTCTTCAAATCATTGGATTGATTTTTTTATTTTAAGTGGAAATAATGTCTATACATTCGTTCCACTACATCCCTCATTTTTTGTAAATGTTTTTCCCCCTTTTGTTAACCTCCAACACCACTCCAGATGAGCTAAGGAGAAATTCATTTTCATTTTCATGTTCTATTTTTTTTCTTTTCTTAGAGCAACATTCATTTTCTTCGTTGTTAGTACTTGTAGAAAATTAAACCAGGGATAATTTTAAGAACCCCCCTAAATTTATATATATAATAAATGGGTGAATCCCCATGATACATAGGAAAAATGGAAGGCGATTTTATTAATAATATAATATGTATATATATCACCCTTGGGCTAAAATTCGCCCCTAAAATTTTCCCTGAATTAAACATATGTGAATTAATATATTGTTTGAAACATGTTATCTAATACGTTTAAGTATATTATTAATGAAAATTAAAAAAAGAAAATCATATTGGATCGATAGTACTTTTCATTCACCTAATTCATTCTTCTGCAATTTTTCCATCAAGATTTTACGCTCTTTTGGTCTTATATCATAAATAATCTTATAGAGCTTCATCATTTTATGGTTCTACATGATACACACTAAACAATACATATTAGTTAAACTTACATATAGTTCAAAAATATTAATTTTTGTAAGGAATTTACAATGAACTTGCCTTTTTTTCTTTTCTCGATGTGTTGTCAACATTTTTGTTACTTGATCTCTTGTCAACCATTTCTTTATCAATATGAAACCTGTACCATACCATTAATTAATATATTTTATAAATAAATTACAAAATTTTGAGGTAAAATAAAAAATCAAGAAAATGATGTGCCTTTCAAGTAGTACGCACTGACAGCAGTGCGACATTTTCTTACAAACACACAACCAAAATAGTAGAAACACTATATGGCGCTCTCTGTCAACAAGGAGACCCAGTGGGTTATATTTAACTAGTACAATTATTAACACAGAAAAATTAATAAAAATCCTCTAGTGTTATTTTTTGTACCATAAGATGTTGTGGAGGAGGCAGTGCGACATGCTCTTATAAATGCACCAAGAAAATAGTAGAACAACCATACGGTGCTTTATGTAAACAAGGAGAAATAGTGCGTTATATGTTAATTGGTGCACTAATTAACACAAACATAAATTAATAAAAAAATATTTTTATCAAATAGTATGTGCACGGTGCACTATAATAAAATAATGCACTGGTTCATTATTTTACACAAGGCGCACCGATTTAAAAAAAAACAAAACAAAACAAAAAATTTTTTTTTTATCAAACAGTACGTGCACAATGCGCTATAATAAAATAGCTCATCGGTGCACTATTTTACACAGGGCGCACCAATTAAATTTAAAAAAAAACAAAAAAAATCATGTAAGGTCTAAGAGTTTTGTGATCCAAAATGTAGATAGAAAATCTTTCTGATTAATCACATCATTGGGATTTGGTCGACGTTTCGAACCATCTTATGTGGTTCATCCTCAAGACAAGGTGAAGAAGGAAATCGATCTCAATGAATAAATAGTAAGGATGCATAATTTCATGGAGTTAGCTGTTAAAACTAGCCGTTATTTAGTTAATTAGTTAGAAAAGTAAAAGTTTTTTAATTATTTAATTAATTAGTTAGAAAATTAAAAGTTTTTTAATTTTATAACTAATTAATTAAATAATTAAATTTGTTTTTTCTAACTAATTAACTAAATAACAGCTAGTTTTAACAGCTAAATCCGGGAAATGATGCATCCTTACTATTTATTCATTAAGATCGATTTCCTTCTTCACCTTGTCCTGAGAATGAACCACGTGAGATGGTTCAAAACATCGACCAAATTTCAATGATGTGATTAATCCGAAAGATTTTCTATCTAAATCATGCAAGGGCTAACATGGATTGGGATCAGACTCTACAAGTGTCTCGTGGGTTATATGTCATATGCCTATATATATAGCAATACAAACCCTATAAATCTAAAAGAAAAGCCCTAATTGTGAAGTCACAGAAACAAGAAGAAACAAGAGCATAAATAAAAAGAATCAAAGGTTTAGCATTAAAATGGATATATATATATATATATATATATATATATATATATATATATTTATTTATTTATTTATTTATTTTTTCTGAAAGTGCACAGAAAAATTTAAATTTTTTACTTACCATGTATTAAATCAAATAGAAACTTAAAAAAAAAAACAATTATTACAGTAAAATTTAACATTTTACTATACTACAGGGTTTGAATCACCAGATGTTTGAAATTTTGATTCTTTGAATAGTGTTTTTGTTTGAAAGTATTTCGCTACTCCAAAGTGCTCTCGTGCTCTCTTGCTCCAGGTATGTCTCTCGTGCAAATATCTCCTTGAAATTGTTTGAAAAGATAATGAAATAATGAATATTTTTTACTACTTAAAGAATTTTTTTATCAAATTAGATTTCCGAAAATAATTTGCACCCATTTTTCAATTTATTGCTTTTTTCACTTAAAAAAATAAAGTTTCACTTTTATTATTTGTGGCTATTTGGTGTGTTTGTTATCTAACCGCACCAGTGTGTCAATTAATAACACAACACTGGTGCACAGTAACTAAAATCTACCGGTGCGGTTAACTGTACATTAGCACCGATAACAATAAGTCCATTTTTAAGGCACCAAAATTTGTTGTTGATTTTGCTCAAATGCAGGGAGAAAATATCATAATTATATCGAATGGACAATTCTTCAAAATCCATCTCGTTCCATAATATTTATTAAAGTCCATCGCGGAGTTCTCCCTATCCATATTGAGACGTAATATTTACTTCATATTTTATTTATATTTTCATTATCTAATTGATTTTTTTTTAATCCATGTCAATCAGCTGAATAAAATTAATGTATACAAATTTGCAGGTTCATGGAGATTCAGAATCAAGTTCAAATGCACAAAATATTCAAAAAGCTCCAAAACTCCAGAAGTTCTTATTAGGAGCAGCATACCGCAAGGTGAATTTGGTAGATGAAATGGACAACACCTTCACCCTGCCAATTGTAGCATTGAATCTTCTAGCCACAATCCTAGGACAATGATGGTAATAATAATTGTTTGGTATATTAATGTAATTATTTCAACGTCAAACCAACTAATCATGCATTGTCGACGTTGCATAGTGTTGTTTCTCATGCTACTACTAGCACTGATATTGAGGTTGGAAAGGAGTTTGAGGAAGCATGGAAGGTAGCAGTGGTGGAATAGAATTACAAAGAGAACCCCATGATGGGCTCCATTTTTCCCTTTGGTATTTGGGCCTGCAATATCTTCTGTCCATTGAACCAACAATTAACCGTTCAACCAACAATCAACTTGACTAAGTTGAATAAGTACATTTCAACTTAGAATAATATTCAAAACTATGCTTTGCACTATCCCATATTTATCACACTAATGATAGACAACATTGAGCATTTGCACCCAACTCTCATGCATGCACACAAAATTTTCATTAACATCTATAACCCTAACCAAGTGAGAATTGATCAACAATTTGCACCAAAGTTTGTTATAGTGTTGAAAGTTCATAAGAAATTTAGATCCATGGTACCTTAAATAAATTTTGAGATAACCTCCACAAATTCGACCACAATAGAGAAAACTTGTGATAAATTTTAAACCTACAAAAATTAGGATTCGTGTTCCGAGGAACAATCATGAGAAGTAGTTGACATATAGGTCAAGTTTTGAGCCTTGACACATTGATAATGCAATGGCTTAGGTCAAAACTCAAACATTAAAAATTCATCATTGAAGAGAAGACAATATTATTATGAATTACACATACTCGAAACTTCCTACCAAATTCTACTTAGTTTTCTGCAACTTAGCTATACATAATCTTATAGTAAATACAAATTCCACAAAGCCTTCTTCACATAGCTAATAAATAGCCATTGGAAGAGCACCCCTTATATAATAGTAATAGTAGAAATAAATATATTATTTCATATTGAACTTCATAGCCATAGCACTCCTATGTATTGTATGATGTATTCAACTTGCATTATCAAATATAGATACAATCATAGTTTTGATTCATACATGTAAATCATACTTGTGCACAATGTTGAATGCAATGTCAGTCAAGGTGTAAATTCAGTTTGACGTCTAATGCTATATAAAATAGTGAAGAAACTTAGTAACGTTATCGCTTATGGAAATTAACTTTATTAGACACCAATTACCACATTTTATGACCAATGAGCATGTATAGATGTGTGTTGAAATAAAAAGACCATCTCCAAGTCATGTGCTCACTACTCACTACACCTTCTAGTTCTAAAAGGAGGGAAAGCACGATTAACATTCTAGTCAACAGTGAAGTTTGAACACATAAATTAATAAACTAATTACGCCATAAGGTTTCATTATTTGAAAACAACTCTCTTGTGTGCATTGCATCATAATCTGAAACCTTTAGATTATATGTTAGACGATTAAAACATCTTCAACCCATAGATGAAAAGCAAAGATAGTTATTTAGTTATGGGTATGTTCCTGTTACAGAATCGTCTAAGAAACAAGGAATTTCAATGGCTATGAAACTTGTGTGAGGCGCCTACATCACAAGAGAAAATGCCAAGGCAAGGGCAGTGGGCGCCCCTTCACTTGTACATTCTCGGAGAGGCACAACTGTTACAATCTTTGCGCCTCATTGCTGCTGGAAAATGGTGAAGCATAATTGCTACCAATTTTTTTTTTTCATACATGTAATGCCTCATTTCTCACATTCACTGGTAGAATCTACACCTAAATTGACAGAAACTGCAGAACTGTGCTGCAATTGAGTACAATCATTTGCATTTTCAGCAGGCACATTCAGATCCAACATCTCAGTTCTACTTGGAGGTGAAAATCGCTGCTGCTTAGTTGTTGAATGGCTTGTACATTTGTGCATATTCATAGCAGGGGGAGTGGAATGAGTCCTCTTGTGACCACCCAAAGCTTCGCCAGACTGCCCAAAGCTTGGCTATATGGAAAACTTCTGTGACACATAGGGCATTCATGCACCCTAACTTTCTTATTCTTAGTGCAAAAACTCTACTTATAAGTCTCAACAGATGGCCCATTAATGGACCAATGAACTAATTCTTCTTTGAAACCCCCATCATTTTTCAGTGTGGGAAAGATGGACTTGGACTTGTAGTGGCACCTTGCCCTGTGGCTGCCCAAAGCTTGAAATGAAGAAAAATTCTTGTTGCAGGACTTGCATGCATAGAACCTCATCATCATCATCATCTCTAGTTTGAAATCAACATCCCATTCCAGACTACAACCACATGCGAATAAATAGAGACAGCGTGAGAACAACAGCATATATTGATTGCTTTTGAATTTCTGCTATCTTTTCTTCTTGCTGTTGCTTCCGTTACAATAATCTGTCAAGCCTTGTACAAAGCCCTAAACAATGGAAAAACCAATTTTGAATCCCTGTGTTCCCTAAAATCATGAAGGTAATGGCAAGAAAAATCCTCTTTAAATTCACAACAATCCATAGAAAATTTATCGGTAATCGCTCTAAGGGTTTCTGGAATTCAAAAGCTGTTAAGGCCTTCAAAAATGAGCGTAATCGTCCCAATGTAGGAGAGAATCCTGTTTTATCACCCGAAATTCCTTTCAATTCAATTTCTTCCCAAAATAGTTGTGATCATTCCATGAACCCTAATGATAAAATTAAGGATATTATTGAATTCCAATAGTGCAATTCTGAATCATTTAATTGGCTAGGGGACTGTAATGTGAAAACCCCTGAAAATCTTTTGTTTTTTACTAATATGACCATGGGCCAGATAGAATATATATGCCTCGCACACATTTTTCATTACACAGGTTTTCTAGGGCTTCTTCCAGATCATTTTCCCTTCAACAACAACAATAGCATCGACTGCATGATTACAGAATTGGGTATCTTGATTGAAACTATATTTCTTCTTAATTGAAATTTCAGATATTGTTCATATTTCCAATTCCAAATTCTTAGGTTATGATTTATTCTAAATTTAAATTTTAGGTATTGTGGGGCTCAAAATTGTGGACCAAGACATTGCAGTGACTCCATGGCGGTAGTTCCAGACTATTCCATCTCTATATTCCAAGCCATCATTAACCAATTTCATAAATTCTTGACCCATTTGTCAACCTATATGCATTTATGTAAAATGTGTATATCTGGTTGATAATTGTTTTTTTTTGTAACTAGAGGAATCAGCAACTGCGGAGGTATCGTACTCGCGTGACACGGGGTCGAATCCCCCCGGCTACCACTATACCTCTAGAGGAGACGCAATACCCCCAGGCACGCCTCCCGGGTAATCGACTAAGCCTTTTGAGCCTCACGGTCGGGGATTGAACTCGTGACCTGCGTATCAGCACGAACGTCTTAGCAGTACGTCCGTTGGCCATTAGACCAAGCCCCAGGGGCCGATAATTGTTGAACATAGTGCCAACAAATAAATAAACTTATGACATGTTACCAAAATGTAACAACTTGTCATGCAATTTATATCCCATTTCCTAAAAGCACCATAGGAGCTCTTATCAACACGTTTTCCAAAGACATGAATGCCCCATCTTAAATAATTTTGGAGATTAATATATTTTCTTAGAAATACTCTGACACAAATTTCTCCCTTAGCCACATTGTATGAGCATTCTTCCACAAAGCAATGGATATCTCTATTATCAACGTCATATTTGTAGTTTCATACTCTGGTCAATGTTAATCTTAAAATTTGTTGATAGGAAAACTTAGCTCCATTTATCTTGAACAAGGGATGATTGGGGAGATCATATTTTTGCTTAATATCCTTCAAAAACAATTGTACCATGTGTTACCAACATAATATACAAAACATCTATATGAACTGACCATGAAAAGAGGAGCAATGTGATGTAATATGTCCAACAAAATTTCCTCCTACGTCCTTGGAATCAATAGATGCCAAAAAATCATTTTCGAGTTGTTATCAAACAAGTTCAAACCACAGATGGGGACCTTTGAACACCTATTCCAATTACAGAAACAACATTTGCATCAAAATTTCTACTTGGATTTATAATATAGTAGTATGTGAGTATTCCTCCCATTTTGCAGTTTGAATGAATACAAATGAGTCACAAAGGTTTGTTAACATAAGAGGCTTCCCATCATCACTTATGCTTTGAGATAAGAAATGAATTTTTTGATCATACTCAGGCTTGTGTGATTGTGTAGCTTGTCCTACTTCACCCTTTTGAAGTTGTGTTGCCATAAACAAACACCATTTTAATAAGGGTGATAAACTTTGGGAGTGTTAGTCATTTGACCTGAACTCCAAGGTCTATTATGATGATGGGGTTAAAACAAACTAGTTTTCTCAAACTATTCAATTTATAAATCAAATTCCATAATCATTTTCAACTCATCATTTGAGAAAATAGAATCCAGTTGAACTCTCTCATGAACTTATATGCTTCACAACATTTCAATACTAGAACAAGAATAACTGTACCATGTGTTACCAACATAATATACAAAACATCTATATGAACTGACCATGAAAAGAGGAACAATGTGATGTAATATGTTCAACCAAATTTCCACCTACGTCCTTGGAATCAATAGATTCCAAAAAATAATTTTCAAGTTGTTATTAAACAGGTTCAAACCACAGATGGGGACCTTTGAACACATATTCCAACTGTAGAAACAACATTTGCATCAAAATTTTTACTTTGATTTATAATATAGTATTCTCTGAGTATTGTTCCCATTTTGCAGTTTGAATGAATACAAATGAGTCACAAAGGTTTGTTAACATAAGAGGCTTCCCATCATCACTTACGCTTTGAGATAAGAAATGAATTTTTTTATCATACTCAAGCCTGTGTGATTGTGTAACTTGTCCTACTTCACCCTTCTAAAGTTGTGTTGGCATAAACAAACACATTTTTAATAAGGGTGATAAAATTTGGGAGTGTTAGTCATTTGACCCGATCTCCAAGGTCTATTATGAATATCGGGTTTAAAAAACCTAGTTTTCTCAAAGTATTCAATTTCTAAAGCAAATTCCATCATCATGTTCAACTCATCATTTGAGAAAATAGAATCCAGTTGAACTCTCTCACGAACTTATATGCTTCAAAACATTTCAATACTAGAACAAGAACAATTGTACCATGTGTTACCAACATAACATACAAAACATCTATATGAACTAACCATGAAAAGAGGAACACTGTGATGTAATATGTTCAACCAAATTTCCACCTACGTCCTTGGAATCAATAGATTCCAAAAACACATTTTCAAGTTGTTATCAAACAGGTTCAAACCACAAATGGGGACCTTTGAACACATATTCCAATTGCAGAAACAACATTTGCATCAAAATTTCTACTTGGATTTATAATATAGTATTCTGTCAGTATTCCTCCCATTTTGCTATTTGAATGAATACAAATGAGTCACAAAGGTTTGTTAACATAAGAGGCTTCCCATCATCACTTATTCTTTGAGATAAGAAATGAATATTTTGATCATACTCAGGCCTGTGTGATTGTGTAACTTGTCCTACTTCACTCTTTTGAAGTTGTGTTGGCATAAACAAACACCTTTTTAATAACGGTGATAAACTTTGGGAGTGTTAGTCGTTTGACCCGATCTCCAAGGTCTATTATGATGATGGGGTTAAAACAACCTAGTTTTCTCAAAGTATTCAATTTCTAAAGCAAATTCCATCATCATGTTCAACTCATCATTTGAGAAAATAGAATCCAGTTGAACTCTCCCATGAACTTATATTCTTCACAACATTTCAATACTAGAACAAGAGATCCATGAGTAGCCATGACCACACAAGCTATACCAAATCTTTAATAAACCATTTCGTTAGATAAAACAAAGATAACTCCAAGGAAAAATCTGGTTACTTCATGCATGATGTAGGAAATTACATTTATAATGAGTATATGTACAGTTGAGATACTCTATCAACAAACTGCGAAGCATTTTTAATTCTTAAAATTTTGACCTCGAATCCACTAACGCAAAAAATTCTTCCTAGCTCATGAGAATGCAATAATATTTTCTCCACTCTTGATCTTGGTCTTTGGTGAAATTTATGGACCCTTCATGTCTTTTCTTGGTCCATTTCTCGACTTCCATAATCATCCTCTATTCCATTCTACAAATATCTTCGTCAGCTCCTGATCGAGCATGCCTGGGGGGATGATAAGCTTCAAAAATAAATTGCAGGTCTCTATATTCCAAGCCATCATCAACCAATTTCATATATTCTCGACCCATTTGTCAACCTATATTCATTTATGGAAAATGTATATATTTGGTTGATAATTGTTGAACATAATGCCAACAAATAAATAAACTTATGACATGTTACCAAAATGTAACAACTTGTCATGCAATTGATATCCCATTTCCTAAAAGCACCATAGGGGTGCTTATCAACACGTTTTCCAAAGACATGAATGCCCCATCTTAAATAATTTTGGAGATTAATATATTTTCTTAGAAATACTCTAACACAAATTTCTCCCTTAGCCACACCATGTGAGCATTCTTCCACAAAGCAATGGATGTCTCTATTGTGAACATCATATCTGTAGCTTCATACTTTGGTCAATGTTAATATTAAAATTTGTTAATAGGAAAACATAGCTCCATTTATCTTGAACAAGGGATGATTGGGGAGATCATATTATTGCCTAATATCCTTCAAAAATAATTGTACCATGTGTTACCAACATAATATACAAAACATCTATATGAACTGACCATGAAAAGAGGAACACTGTGATGTAATATATTCAACCAAATTGCCACCTACGTCCTTGGAATCAAGAGATGCCAAAAACTGATTTTAAAATTGTTATCAAATAGGGTCAAACCACAGATGGGGACCTTTGGACACATATTCCAATTGTAGAAACAACATTTGCATGAAAAATTCTACTTGGATTTATAATATAGTAGTTTGTGAGTATTCCTCCCATTTTGTAGTTTGAATGAATACAAATTAGTCACAAAGGCTTGTTAACATAAGAGGCTTCCCATCGTCACTTAATTCACCAAAGCATAACTAATTTCCTTTTGATAATGTACATTAATTCTACCTATGTCATCTTCAGCTGCACTTTGTGCACAACCAACAACATCCCACCAATCAACTCCAACTAAGAGGCCCCACCAAAATCTGGTAATGGATAAGAATAATCAAACCGTAGGCTAGTGAAATAAACCACAATATAAATACAAAGATGTAGCAATATGACAAGAAAAATAAACTTCATACCTGTCTGCTATAGGTCGTTCCTAGGAAACTACATTACCTTTCCCTTGACTACTTTGACTAGCAGGAGGTAGAATATGTAGAATATTTAGTACAGCGCAATCCTTGTTGTTATCATGCCAAATAGAGGCCAGGCAACAGCTAGTAGAAGAGAAAGGTCATAGGGCAACATAAACCCCAACTGTGGCACAGTAGTAATCTATGAAATTAAAGCTACTTCTAGAGAATAAATGAACATCGCCATTCCAAAAAGCGAAATAAACCCCCCCTCCATGACTTGAAAAGAAAATTTTTTCTAGCATCCTTATGTCACTGTGCTGATTAGCTAAGTCATAGTTGAATTTGTCACTATTTCCACCATTTGAATCTACCGATGTCTGGGATGCTGAAAAATTTCTAGGTGTAGTAAGGGGTCGATAACCTTTGAAGTCTTTTATTGGAGATGTGCTCTTATTTACTTTTGTGGTCCAGATTGTTATCATTGGTGCTTGTCCACCAAAATTTGTATTAGAATTTTCAAAAAGGGGATGCAATGCAACCTGCTGATGTCAACTTTCCCACCGCTACACCCTCCCACTAGTTAGATATGGCCCCTCATCAGGATTGTGTGGAGATATATATTGGCCTGATGGAATGTAATTTGGAGGCCGATAGTATACTAAAAAGAACAGTTAATTCAGCCATATTTTTTATCAGTCTGTTTGCCTACAAATCCAAGTCTGCTGGATTGAAATATAAAAAGACTTAATAAAAGCATCAATGTCAAATTCTATTGCAGACAGGATATTACTAGTGACAAAATGCAGCTAAACATGTCTTAGTCAGGGACTGGCCATTCGGATGCATTTGTCTTATACTGTCAGAAGATTTTTGCCATTCTAAACTTACATCATATAGCATGAAATACAAGGTTTCTCTAAAACATAGAGCTAAATTTCAATTATAGCAGACCTAATGATAATGAGCATAAGCAAGATTTTATGAATCGTAACAAGAAGAGCAAGCAACAAAATTTTTGATGCCCTTGCTCTTACGCTTCCAATGTAAAGTAACAAGAAAAATATTTCAGAAATTTGAAATTTTGTGTCCATTAAAAAGATCACTCGCTCTTTAGCACTCATTGGAGGACAAGCTATACAAGGTTAACAGGTCTAGATATTTATACATATTACAGAGACACAAATGTAATATATATATGCTCGACTTGGTCCAAAGTATTTTTCACAATATGCTCCTGAGTCAGGTGAGACTGTTGAAGAAAAACTCTTCGAACCTCACCTGCGCTCATGTCTAATCTAATATACAATTTTTGCTTTGCTTTAGACTAGTCCTAGTTACTGTCACCTTTGAGGTAATTGCATTCATCATAAATACCCATAATTTTTACATCCAATTTAGACTCCCCAAAAAAATAAAAGTTAAGCATAGACTCCCAAAAGGAAGCAAAAATTTTAAGCATATACGGATTGTATATCTCCCAATCAGCTCTTGCAAGAAGAACGAGAAGAAAACACTTTAAAGGGTAGGTTGAACAACATTAACATGCAATCTCTTTTCATATAGGCTCTCTATGATTTTGTTCTGCTAACACCTTCGTCGGAGCTTGAAAGGGAGGGAGAGGCAATCTATTAGGGCTCTCTCAATTATAAGCCAGTTATTGCTACTGCTAGTGCTAGTGCAAAGTTCAGAGTATGGACCTCCCAAGCCACAATAAGAACATGAGTATATGTCTGAACCCTATTCTTATAATCAAAACCAGTATTTCTGCACAAACTAATTCTTTTGCAGGATTGGGTTGTTTGAATCAAATTAGCTGCTCTCATGGATGCACTCAAATGCACCGTAAAATACACGTTAAAAGCTGATGGATCTCCCAGCATTTGGCGGGGTTGTAAAATACTCTTCTGAGAGTAATGAAATTATAAAAATGTCGAGATGAGAAGGAAGAGAATTTTATATATACATACAAGCTCCAGTTTGTCTGGTCGTGAGGGCTTTTCGGGGGCCTTGGTCGTTCCAATGGGGATTTTTCCATTGCACCACTATTTCTATGCATAATGGGAGAGACGTGCCTTTTGAATAGGATCCGCAGTGGAGAGAACCAGCGCTCCCCACTCAGCAAGGGAATAACATATATTCTCATTGTCATTCTCATAATTCTTCTTGTGTCATGCAGTGGAAAGTGGGAGTTCAAGTAAGAATGACAAATAGAAACACTTCAAATTAATGATGACCATCCAAATAATTTTTTCTAACTTAATGATTTACAATATTTTTCAATACTTTTAGATAAAATAAAAATTTCAAACTGCCTGACAAACAAGACTCCAAAATACCAGTTCCTTTGTAGAACACCCTACACATTGACAGCCATCAGAAGCACAACCCACACTTTGGAAATCAAAGGAAGGGAAGAACACCCCACACTTTTGTTGCCATCCAAAAGAACATACCACCCTATCATAGTCAGCTAAAGGATACTCAAACCTTATTTTTTTGCAGTCGACCTTCCTTAAGCTTTCCCTACGCTTTTGCAGTCAGCTGAGGGACACCCTGCACTCCAGTAGTAAAATGTATGACACTACCATATTGGTATTCAACAGAAAGAAATGCCCCATTATACTATGTCTGATCTCTTAGAAAACCATTCTTCAAGGAAATCATAAATTTTAAATCACCACCTGGAGTTTAACAAAACTGTGGAAACCACGTCCACATTAATTATTTCAAGGAGAAAATTTTTCCGTACAAATACCAAAAAGGCACCTGCAATCATTCTCATCCCAAAAACACATAGAATAACCATAAAAAAATTATATATACTAAAGCCACTCTAACTAGATAAAAATTGCATTATTGCAGCACACTGATATATCACTAAGAAAACTCTACCAAAAAGTATTAACCTACATTGAACAAAACTTGTTGATTTCAATTTTCAACAAATAAATTGTCTAGTAAATTATCTTTAAACTGACATTTTCTTTGAAAACAAGAGAACATCAACACAAGAGCCTATAGGAAGGAATAAGAGCTTCCCCGAAGGACAAGTATAAAAGAAATCATATTCTTATCACTTTCACAACCCACCTAAAACTCTAACAGAATTCAAGATACACAATAAACTACAACAAAGAAAAGAGTGAAAATGATACATTCCACATTGCCAAAGAATGCCTTGAAGTGAAAAGCATATAGCCTCTCCCCAAAACAAAACAATTAAAAAATATATATCTAAGGAATGCCTCAAAGCAAAAAAGAGTATCCTGCCATCAAAAAACCAAAAGAATGCCTCAAAGTACAAAGCACAAATATTTGAAAATAAAATATTTCTTCGACAAATAGAGACAAAGGAAATCACTAAGATCCCCTAGGAAGTAAAAATAGTGCTTGGTAGCTTGCTTGGCAGAAAATAAATTCATATAGGAATAAAACCAAAATGTTGCATGTATCAAACATTGTATTAAACACACTGACACAAATCATTGGAAAAGAGGTACACTTCATATCAGTAAATAACTATGAATGGAAAAATAATAGATGTCCAAATCCAGCTGTCAGAGAAGGTAGCCGAAGCCATGATACATTCTAGATAAAAAAAGTATGACCAAAATGAACATTTAGACTGAACTCAACCATAATTACTATAACAGATTAAAAACAATAACTGGGATCAACAACACTTCAGTCGAAAAGAGGTATGTTTTCGATATGCAGTTGCAATTAATTTTGCATAAGACAAACCCAGGATGATATAGACTAAGCTATGTTCAAAAAAAATTCACATGATGGAGGTTTTCACAAACTGTAATCAGTAGCTTTCATGTATATTTCCCATTTTAGTACTGCATGAATAAAAAATATGTTAAACCACATTAAAATTCATGCTTCCCTAACCTTCAAAATGCATTGTTATGATAATGATTTTCCTGACAAAACTTGTATTTAATTCTATAGAAGTCAGACTTTTTAAATACAACCAACCAGTAACTTTCATAATGCATAAAAAAAATGGTTGCGTCACTAATAACATACAAGAAAAGGTTGAGCAATGCAATAACCTATTAATGTTCTGGTTGAGCAATGCAATAACAAGAAGAGAAAGCAGCAAACTTTTTGATGCCCTTGCTCTTATGCCTCCAATGCAAAGTAACAAGAAAAATACTTCAGAAGTTTGAAATTTTGTGTCCATTAAAAATATCACTCGCTCTTTAGCACTCATTAGAAGACTCCATTATCGATTTCTCAATGCTCAGATCGCTATCCCCTCCAAGTTGTATTTTATTCCGAGCTTTAGACCCAAAATTGAGCGCAGTCCCGGTGGAGGCACCGGACTCCAATACATCCACAGGTCCGACTTGAATCCTCGAACCTGTGACCTTGAGTGGTTGCACACAATATGCAGGCAGTGCAACATAGGGGTTCATTACCTAGTCAATGCCTGATCTTATACTATCATGCTTAAGCCTGAGACTATAATGAGCACTTTAGGTTTTGTTCTATGTACTGCCTCGGCTCCTTTCTGCATGAATGTGTACCAATCATTCTGGTTTTGCTTTTAACCTCACAATTCTTTTCTCAGGCTCATCCCCACACCATTATCAGTTCCATTAAACATTGAAGCTACTAAAATTAGGTGTTTAATATAGGTATCTAGATCAAAATCCCTATCTCCAAAGAACCCATTGACATCTGTATTGCTACAGCACCAGCCTGACTTGCTGATATGATTATCGAAGATAGCCATAACCCCACTCGCACCTAAGCTCGATAATACTCTTTTATATACTTCAATTACAGGAAAATTAAGAAGATCCAGGTTATTTGTATCAACCCCTACCTCGGCATCTGACAGGTTTAGTTTTCTCGAGAATTTCCTAATTGTCAAGGCGCCAAGGGAAACATCTATGAACATGAACAGGGACCAAGTCAAGAAAACACAGTTGAAACCCATTGCTCAGATATTTGGGGTTTGTGCAGGCCCTCTACCACCATTATGTCGACATGTGCAGCCCAACCAACATAGGAAAGCCTTACCCTGGCATACTGGATATTGGGGGCAAGATTTACCTACAACCATACTGGATATTGGGGGCGAATGTCATTCCAAAACCCTCGGGGGCGAATACAACCCAAACCCATCCAGATTAGTAAATGCAGAGGCGAATCCAGCTTTTCAGGTTTTATGCACCCTTATTTTTTTGGGCTAAATCATAATAATTAATTATGTTTCAAATAATTTTGGGGCTAATTATATAAAACTATACAAAATAGGTTTTATATAAAAAATTCGCCCCTCTAAAATCTAAAATCCTTTAAATTTTTCCCTTGAGCTAGAATTTTCCCTAAAATTTTCCCTGACACCAACTATTATGTTTTTCATGTAGTAGTGATCGATAAGAATATCCTCCCATGGTTGTCCATGAATAATGAACGTCTTATGTTGGCTCTCATAGTCACTGGTAGAAGACAAGTGAAGAATATGGATGTCTACCTACAACCACTGGTAGATGAATTAAAGGAATTATGGGATGGGATAAATGTATACGATGTATCAATAACCATCGCAGCAGAGAGAATTTTTATGTTGGATGGCATATGTGCTTACACGACACATGATTATCCATGCTTAGGCGTTTTCTCTAGTAAATTACATGTTTATTGATTTGTTTATATACGTAACAATATTCTTTCACATATTAGTTATTTAATTCATTGTAATTGTTTTGATCTTCATGATATTCTTTAATGTGCCATGCATATATATTGTATACAATAATTTCAAGTCTTGTAACAAAAGGGTATTTTGGATGTAAATGTTGTGGACATTCTCTGAAAGCTAGATGGTCCAATGACCTATGAAAGCTAGTCTATGACTGATCCACAATATTCCTCCTACAAGAACGCCCTTACCGAAGAGAAGCATCCGCTTTCAATGGTAAATAAGAGAGAACCCAAAGGCCTCCAATAATGACACCATATAAATGGCTTATATCATATGAGAGAGAGAAGGAGAAGGAGTTCATTGAAATGTTCGATTCAAATGGGGAGCCTGTGTTCGATGATCCAAAATTCTTTGACACTTTTGTTGAGAAATTTCCCATTGGGATGAAAAGGAAATCTATATTTCATAACCTTCCATATTGGGAGAATCTTAAGATTTCCCACTTATTAGATCCCAAGCATATATTTAAAAATGTTTCATCTTGTTTATGGAGGCACATATCATTAAAACAAAGTGAAACATTGGCTGTTAGGAAATATTTTATTACTTTAAAAACTAAAAAGAAAAATTGGACAAGACTATTAGAAAGTACAAGATCAGATGTAGGTGTTGGTCCCTCTAATTGGTATTTCAAATAAGGTGATGTCCCATGGATTTAAAAAAAATATGATCTTTCTTTGGCAAAGGAAGTTATAATGGGTGTGAGGGTGCCATCTTCATACAGGTCTTCACTATGGCACTGCTTCACCATGGATGACCATTTGAATCTTCTAAGAGTATGTATAATGTAAAAAGCATGATTTTAGTATTTTTTATATTAATAAATTTTATCCCATGCAGGGATCATAAAACATAAATAATTTTATATATTGTTGCATGCGTTTATAACTTTTCATTATCATTATCCTTTGTTCGTGCACAGGTGTGTGAAACATGAATTCTCTTAAGACCTAGGACTTGTCATATCTAAATTATCTACATTTGTATATTGGATCACGTCAAAGTAGATTCATGTGGCTAGCATTCCATGGTGGTTTCAAGAGATAGTTGAGATTGTTTGTATGTTTGAGAAGGAACTGCCGACAAGTTTCATGCACTTGCAGGTTCATCTTCTAATCCACCTTGTAGATGAGGTTGAATTATTTGGGGTTTTTTCTTGTCTTTTGATGTTATTCTTAGAAAGGTACATGAAGAAATTCAAAGGTTTTGGTCGACAAAGGGAAAAACTTGATGGGTCTATGGCAGAGGGGTACATATTGTAGGAGTATTTCTATATTTCTAGTGAGTACATCTAGCAGATCGACAATAGACCAAGCGCAGTGATCTGGGATGATGAAAGGGATGAAGACAAAAGAGAAGGTTAGATGATCCAAATGAATGGAAAAGGATGTTTGATAAAGAGTAAGCGACTTATAATTTTTCAAATTTACACAAATTAAATACTCATGTTGAACTTCAATATAATGTATATTTTGATCTCATATTTACTATATGTTGGATTAATTTCATCAGCGAATGCAGAAATTGAAGCAATCAATAATTTGTTCTTTACAATTATGAAGTGACACGACCATGGGTCATATTGTATGAAAAAAAGAGGATGAAATGGGATAGTGAGAGGAAAGATTCAGACAGTTTAATGGTAGAAGTATGCCTTATCCTGATAATTTAAAAGAAAATATGCCAAAAATATGCCCCAATAGTTGGGTTGTTGACCAAGTCAGAGCGAAATACAGTGTGACCGACCATTACCCGCATGTTAAAAAGGATGCACTAAACGTAGGGATTAGGTGTATCCACTTGGTAATAATCTATTTATGTACATTTTAAACTTAATAATATACCTTTGAAATGTAACTACATCTTTATTTCATATTTTAACAGTTGGGTTATTATAAGCCACATGACACTATGATTTTTTAACTTTTTTATAGGCCAATTTGTTCCCATCTATGTGGGTATATGGACACCATTTTCACACAGAAAATGGAAATTATGGGCACATGAAACAAGACTGTGAAGTGGAAATCGAGTTCAATAACTCTAGTCGAACTAGCCACCATGATCAAACCTAGTACGAGGGACGTTAGGTTACGTCAGAAAGATATAAGAGATTATTGAAGTGGATTTCTCTTCTTTCCAATGTGTTATTTTTAGGTGCAAGTGGTGGGACAACTTTTATTGAAATAATGTAAACGAATATCGAGATAGTAGGCTGATATGTATCAACTCTAGAAAGATGTGGGATGAAGCTAAGGAGCCCTATTTTTTCCCCAAACATTGTAACCAGGTTTTTTTTTACCCATATATGTTGGATAGGGATTAGTGGTTCGTATTGAAACACGACCCTAGATTAAAACATATTTTTGAGAACAATAGTGGTATCATGCCAAGTGAGCTTGAAGATAATGAGGGCGATCATGAGAACGAAGAGTGATATGGTACATGTGTTGTTTCATCATTTATATTTTCTAATATGGATTTTATAAATAAGAGGACTTAATTACCTTATAAATAATACTTTTTCTTTCAAAAAATTATAATATGGATTTTTAATTAATTGGTTTGCATTGTGTTAATGTTAAAATAATTTCACTTATGTTGATCTTGAAAACAATAGCGTACTGTATAATTTTTTTTTTTTATAATGTCAATTCCTGAAATAATACAACTACTTGATTGCTTTCAATGTGTGTGAATGATATCTTCAAAATGTATACTATTAGTTTTTGTATGTAAGATCATAGTAAAATAATGATAATTCTAAACATGAATTTATTTGCATTATTTTATAAGCTTTATTATGCTACAAGAATTCATATTATTAATCTAGATTTATTATTTTACAATTATTTATATTCATAAAAATTTACAAATTTACAATTATGATAATTTAACAATATTTAAGATATACATTTTACTTACGATAGTAATTATGGTTCAAAATTGACAATTAATTTACAATTTTACAAATTTAAATTTTTTAATAAAATTGAATGATGACAATACATACAATTACAATTGCAATTACAAATTTACAGTTTCACAATAAAATTACAATTACAATTACAATTACAATTTTACAATTTTACATACAATTAAATTAGAATTTCAATTGCAATCACGACATAATATTTAAGAAATATCATGATTTAATATTAAAAATAAACATCACTATCATGATAACCATTGTAAAAACATCATATTTGACCAAAATACACATTCAAATTCACGAACATCATCTAATCATTGTGATCATGATCATCTAAAAAAACACAAGCATTGTATAACATCATCACAACACAAACGTCAAATATACATCTCATGTCAAATAACTGCTATCACATACACATCTATATGCAAGCACATTAAATGAACATATCTAGCATGACCTAACAATATACACATCACGATGAACACCAACATGTAAATTAAGCACATCAACATGAACATAAAATACATGGACTATATATATATATATATATATATATATATATATACTACTGTATAATGTCAAAAATATACTACTGTAATATATAAACTACATATAAATGTCAATTATCTGGTGGTACATCAATACTAGTACTAGTCGAGGCTCACTCAGTCGATGGTGCAACCTCATGCTCAGATAGATGACGTGCCTACTCTGGAGGTGCCTACTAATCAATTGATGGTGTAGCCTGCTCAGGAATTGCCTGCTGATGACTCATCAATGGAGAAACATGCTCAAGTGTGGATGGCGCAGCCTCTGACGATGGACCTGCCACCACATATGGACCCACCTGGTCATGATCAGGTGCCTGCTCATGACCAGGTGTTTGCTGAGATGGTGTAGACTAGTCAGATGATGCCCGATGATTAGGACTGGATGCTCAATGCTCATCATGATATCTACCATGAGGTGAAGGAGGATGAGGTGGAGGAATAGAATGATGATCACTATCCTCATGATCATGATCACTAGATGAGGTGCTACTTTGTCGTGCATATCCACGATGCCTACCCCTCCTAGCCTGCACCAGTTTTCTGGAAGCTCCAACGATATGACGCATGAGGGTTAACATATAGCAGGGAAAGCCAATCCAAAGTCATGTAAGCCTACGATCAGACTGAACCTCTCTGATCGTAACTAGGCAGACGCCCTGATCAACTAGTAGTCGACAGAGTTCGTCACCCAATTCCATCCTAAATCTGGTGTCTGGCCTACGCCTCAGCCCCGCAGGTATCTTCACTCGATCAAGATAAGGTATGTCACACTGATCCTCCACCTCTGCCATCTCCTCATCATCAACATCTACACTTGGATCATTCATATGGGGTGGAACCTCATCCCAAATGAATGTCCCAATATCTACAAAATATATAGTACACAACATTACTGATTAGAAATTTTCATTAAACAAGTTAAAGAACATGTTAGAATAAATTTGATAATTATAATTAATTAATTAAGACAATAAATGAAACTATATTAATTTAAAGAAAGCACTAATATTACCTCTCGTGTCCAGCGGCTCATCCTATGTGAAGAGGATGTTGTTATACCCTCGCCAATCCAAACTGGAATACAAACATGGCACTAGAATGAAGGAGTGATCATCAACGCTAGTTAGCAACTTCAGTGCATCAGGAGATATCCTGGCAGGAAATTCAGACTAGCCCCTCTTGGGCATCATCTGGCCCCACATCTTCATCTATACGCAGCATCAGCGTATGAAGCTACCGAAAAAAAGTAGGCCTCGTCTATGGAAACCTTTAAAAAAATAAAAATAAATAAATCTGAAAAAAAAAGGGAAGGTCCACCTCCCACATGCCTGAGAACAACATCTATCTAATGTTGTACAAAATTTCCGCAAAATAATCGCAGACCATCTCACAAGTCGTGATGCTTGGAATAAATAATAAACATAAAAAAAAAAAGCAAGCAACTAATGTGTTGCCCATCACTGCTATAGTGTGAAATGGTTGTAAACAGTAGTGAGAGGAACCTCACCTCCTCTGCACCAAACGAGGCAATATGTAACTGACCACTGGGCACCTGAAAATCTACAAGAGAAACTATATCGTCCCAAATGTATCTCTGGGAGTACGCCAACTAATTCCTTACTGAATAGCCGACAGGGACATATGGGAACTGGGTCAAATCCTGCCCTCTCCTAGATAGGCCAGTAATAAATTATATTTCGTCCTCAGTGGGCACATACCACTGATCAGTACCGACCCGGGAAACCTGTTGGTGGGCATTCCACTTGAAGATGATTTTTCCCAATAAATACCTATCATGGCCCTTCAGGGATGTAACCTCCTCATAGAACTTGAGGAGGCCTACATCCTTTAGGAGCAACTGAGTGGATTCTGTAATAGGGCGAGGGTGCATAAGTCTCTCCCTCTCTCGTACTTCCCATAGGTGAATCACGTTATACTAGTGCTCCATATGTTCATGATGTTTGTTCTCTTCGTTGACGTCGTTGAACGATTCAAATATTAAATAATTTTTTTATTAAATGAGACATGTATTTCAATATATATATATATATATAATTTTTTTTTTTTTTATGAAAAAAAAAATTTGGTGTGCCTAAAAAAACAACAACGCACTAGTACCGGTGCATAATTTTTTATCGCGCACTGCTCTCGGTGCGCATGGAAATTGTTCGCGCACCGAAAAACATAAATTTTACTTTGGTCAATGCACCGCCCTCCTGAACTCATACGTAGTCAAATGTGTGGTCATTTAAACGACCGCACTGTTGACCATGACTTATTGTTGGGCAGTGCATTCATAAAACTATCTGCCCCAGGGCAGATAGTTTGATTAATGCACTACCCAACAATAAGTCATGGTCAACGGTGCGATCGTTTAAATGACCACACATTTTACTATGTATGAGTTAGGGAGGGCAGTGCATTGACCAAAATACTGGCCTTCGGATGGATTGTTAGGTCAGCGTACCACCCTCCTGACTTTAGTACATGGTCATCGGTGCGGTTCTGTAAATGGCCGCACCGTTGATTATGTACTGATGTCAGGAGGGCGGTGCGTTGACCTAACTATCTTCCCCGAGGCACATAGTTTTGTCAATGCACCTCCCTCTTGGCATTGATGCATAGTCAATGGTGTGGTCGTTTAAATGACCACACCACCATGTATTTAAAAAAAAACATGGTGCACGTTTGTGGTACCGCACCAGACCCCAGTGCATTTTTCATTAGCACCATTTTCTGTGCAGCCTGTAAATTTACAGGCATTACTATAAATGGTGCGAGCCAAATGACTTGAGCACACCACACAGAAAAAATAAAAAAATAAAAAACAAAATTTAAAAACTGGTAAATTTTAAGGTTTTTGACAATTCAAATCTACTAAAACTTTAGTTATTGAGAAACAAGTAAAATACCTGTACATTTGCGCATCGAGGAGGCATATTTGCTGAGGAATTGGAGAAACAAAATTTCTCCACCATTTTCCAAAATTCAAACTCCACAAGGTGGGCAATGGACTATAGTAGTGCATGCAATGGGAGCACTGATGGCAGGGCACCTCCCACAAGAGAAATTCACATTAGTGCTTGAGAGGTCTGGAGCACTGAAAAAGTGAAAATGTTGTTTTTTCGTTTGGTAATTTTTTTATTTAACCTTGTTTCAGTGCACAGGATTTTGAGATGCACCACGCGGTGTGTAGGTTTTTGAGATGCATCGAGCTTGTTTATGCGTAGCACATAGGTGTTGGATAGTAATGAGATGCATCGGACAAGTTTGTATGGAGAAACTGGTGTCTCAGTGTGCCCATTTTTAGTACACACCGGTGTGTTGTGAGTTAAATGCATTGGTGCAGTGTATGATGAGAAGCACACTAGACAAAAAACATCTACAAAAACCTCCACCTGCCAACCTCCTCTAGAGACCTCTGCTACAAACAGATATCTGGGATATTTTTATCAGGGTTTACTCAAAAAAATCTGCTCGAGAGTCTTTTCCTTGTAGTATTTACAGAGAATACAATCTATAAGATATCTCTGCCATACATAGTCATGGAAAATAGCAACACATATACCTTCATCAACATTCCATCAAGACTCATGCACATTGGAGAGACTTGCGATGGAGAGGTGGGCAAGAAATGGAGCAAATATGAAAAAAAGGTCCGACAATTATGCAAGCAGGTTTGACAATTATGCAAGCAGATTCAATTTATCAGTTGAAGCAACAAGTTCCTCTTTACAAACATCAATACATTTTTCTTGCTATTCAATGGACTTATAAGTAACATGTTACATATTTCTTCTTTTTTTCATTATTAAGATCTTTCATACCATTCCAAGAGAAATACATAATGATTTTATATCAAAAACAAATCCTTAGTAGGCTAACTAAACTTTCAAACACTTGTTACTGATGCAGACTATTTTACTGTGGTTTGACCAACCCATGACAAGTTCCCATATTTTTTGAATTTTCATTCAGAATAGGAAAGGGTGAGGTTAATGGGTATTGAAGTAATTATGGCTTAAGCTTATTATCATGGTGGGGCAGAGAGTTGAAATGGGAAACAACAACCTGTCAATTGGGGTTTGATGCCTGAAAAGGACTATCCAAACCAATTGTGGAGCATGATGTTGGTACCAACTCACAAGTGCCATCTGTTGCATACTATTTCTGATCTACAAATGCGAGTCACAAGATTCTAGGATTGTTTCATCGAGTATAACAAGTGAGGAAAAATGCAAGGGGGTCAAAAGAAATATGTCATAAGCACGTCTTCTTTCTCATAACTAGGTTGTGACGTTATCACTACTTCCATTAAGGAAAAACATTTGTGTTGATTGAATTTACTTCTATTTTAATTTCACAACCACTACCTTTCAATATTCTAATCTCATCTTCACCACAAGGATGTTACACAGTTAAACATGCTGCCATTTTCCATTTCTTGTTAGAACAAAATCAATTAAATGTAACTTTCATTTGAATTCAGTCGCACCCTCTCTATTTGTTTTGTCTTGATCATTGATTCTTTATTGAAAATAAATTATGCTATGTAAATACCCAGTTCTAGCTAACCATATCACTTGGGAGCTCATGTTTATCATCCCTTATTCAATTGGACTCCCTCTCTTGGAAGAATGGAGGCTCATTCTGCGAGGCTTCACAAATGCATATAAAACATTCATGGAAGTAAATACTATAATGAAAATAGGTAAAAATCTAAAATTTATTCTCAAAATACCCAATTTCAATAAGCCCACTACAAATTTAAGCATAGAAATTAATCGATTGGGCACGACAGCAGAAACCCATAAAACAAACATACAACAAGAATGAAAAATTTTAATATGGTATTTTTAACCCAACCTGGAAAATTTATTAATGGATATGCTGGTCTCGTCCTACTCTTTTTACTGCCATTGTTAGGATTTCATTTCACCTTCTCTTAGGATTGATTTTCTTTCTGCTTGGTACGGCCATGATTGATGGCTAGTATAGAGTCGCTCAACTCCCATTTGAAGATTTTTCCCACTTTTATTAATTCAAGCATGAATAAAATAATTTGAATTAGTGTCGGCTAAACATGGGGAGCTCATGGTCCATCCACCTACTCCCACTTAGTAATGGAACAGAGGAGATCCAAAGTAAATTTCTCTGCCTTAGAATCCCAACCAATGATTCTGCTAGCCGCTCCTTTATTGTAATATCTAATATTTTCTTAGGCACTGGAATGTCTATACAGAAGCAATCCCGAAATCTTCCCTGATCCATTCATGATTTTTTCATAACTTTCAAGGCTACCTAGATTAGTGATAACTCCACCGCAAACCTACCAAACTATTGAAATTTCCAATCCCATCGTCTCTTTGGTGTACTGTTGCATTCTTACTTCAACAAATGTTTACTTTCAGCCAATTCCCCTTGTAGTTCCAAAGAGATTGACTCTTGGCATGAAGTAATGGCAAATGATAGTGGGTGAGATGATGCTAGTGAGACTCGATCAATTGGTGCTTTTACTGGATTAGGATCTGTTGTTAAGCCACGCTCCAGCTAATTGTCTTCTTTCATGCGTGTCGGCTCCGTCACCTACTTCTAGGATCAAAAGCTAATAGTTACAAAATAAATCCCACCTCTTTGAGTCGAAGATCCAAAGGAGGCACTTGGCTGCATGCAAACCCAAGCCCGACTTGGAAATTGATTAATTCATTTTTTTTAACCATTTAATCTTATTTATATTGTATTTAATTTTCTATTTTAAATTATTTTTTTATTTTAAATTTAAATATATTAAAATAAAAAAAACCAGCAAATTTACTCCCTTTCATGCACGAGACATGTCTAGGAATGTCTCAGTGAACTTCATTTATTTTCACTTGTTAGTCACTACAAATATGCATTATATAGGCTACAAGTAATACAAGTAATTCTCGTTGCCTGTATTTTCACTACAAGAAGAAGGGTCATTTAGCCTCACATTAGCACCACTAGTTGTAAAGGATTTGAGAAATATTCACTTTTCAAATAGTGGTGCAAAAGTGGTGATAATGTGGAGATACACAAGTGGTGCTACATTTTCTGGTGCAAAAGTGGAGTTAGTAAAAAATGTTAAATTTGGTGCTAAATGCATATGTGGCATTCCATGGTGTATGGTGCAAACCACCAAAAACCAATCTGACGTGGATGAAGATATTGTGATGCAAAGCACCAAAACCAATTTTACAAAAGTTAAAATTTATCATAAAAATATCAAAAAATATTATTATAATAATAAATTGTATATGGTGCAAAACACCATAAAATAAAATAAAAAAGGTGAAAAAAAGCATCTATTATTATTATAATAAAATTGTATATGGTGTAAAGCACCATAAAATATGAAATGGTGCAAAAAAAATAACCTCCTTTATTTATAAAGGCTATATATTGCCAAGGTTTAAAGATAGAATAAGAAGTTGTATTTGATCATTTAGAAGCTACATGTCCGTGAGTTTGGATCCTCGGAAGAGTTTGATTTTACTACCAAAGAGAAAATTTTGACCATTTTATTTTGCTTAAATCCAATTATCGTAAATATATTTAATTTATATCAAATGTATTAACACAACTGAAGTATCCCCTAGTTTCATCCAAAAAATTTAGTTCATTGTGTGCAATAAGACTATGGTAGCTTTTTTTGTGCTTGGCTACATTATGCCAAGTATCAATTACAAGTAATGGGACAGTCTCTCCATTGAAACATTCATATGATTCGAAGTTGATATGAATAATAAATTTACATACATAATATCACTATTGATCATCTAGTGCTATACGCCCCCCGTCCTTGCACCATCAAATCTGGAGGTTCAATACCCACAAAATATTAGTGGCTGAATAGAGATTTATCATAGGTAGGGATAGACACTCCTATTTTTGGAGATGCAATGGAATGGAGAACTCTGAAGTCCTACTTGCGTCACTAAAAAAATTATGTTTCATAGACTGATAATCCTGGAAAAATTTGTCTGGATCTTAAGAAACCAAATGTACCAAGTAAAACATGAGAAAACTTTCATACATCGCTACATACACAATTTTCACAGAAGAGCTAGAAGGAAAATTGAGTACGTTATTAACTTTGGATGTCATTCCTTATTTCTTAATGTGGAGCTAACAATATATTGATGTTACACAAGTTAATAGCATGCATACTTGATCCAATTCCTATTCAATATCATTACTAAACAACAAATATTATTATGACTATCCAAAAATTAGGTGTGTTATAAACTACACTCAATTGTGAAAACAAAACCAAATCAGTGCATTCTCACTAGTGTTAGATGGAATTCATCATTGATATAACTTGCAAGAGAAACATACAACATGTTACAGAACAACCAAATGACTTCTTTGGTGTTAAAGAGATAAAGAGTATTCAAAATTTCAAAATAAGATCAAACTGCTACTAAAGATACTGAAAGGTACATTATCACATGCAAGTCCCTCATAGAAAAGGGTTTCTAGAGGCCACTAAAGATGTCAAATAAAGAAAAAATGAAATGAGTTCAGGTAAAATTACTGCTCTAAAATCCAACATAGAGTCTAAGGAAGAATACCAATCGAACGAGCATGGGTAGAAGCACCAAAAAAACCACTACTCCATATCTCTTCCATCCCTTCTTCGTAGACATAATTTCCTGGAGAAAACATTAATCATCGGGTGCTATATGCCATATTTTCATGCACCATCAAATATGGAGGTTCAATACCCAAAAAATTATTAGTGGCTGAACAGAGATTTATCACAGGTAGGGCAAACCCAAATCAACGAATGACTTTTTCCTTAAAGCAAAATTATCCTAAAAATTTTGAATATTCAAATTATACAAACATAACCATTTAAAAGTTCCCAATTCCTTATTAAATTTCCCACATTTCCCAAACTACTTTTTAAAATTCTCCTCATTATAATACTGCGTCGATAAAGCATAAATGTTTTGTGTCAATGCTGTCAATTTCCATACAAATCCAATATATGATGTGACCCTAGTAAAGCCCGTTAAGAATATGTGTGCCAGTTCTGTCAATTTTCATACATTTGATGCAAACATATGAAAATAGGAACATTTATTTGTTTTGAAAATAAGAGAGAGGAAAAAGCACAAATATCCCTAAAGCGATGGTAAAAGATAATTATCTAGTTTTGTTACATAGCAGCTCTGTCTGAAAATGCACATCCATTGGATTACAAAATTATACTATACAACATCAGCCAAATCAATCCATCATTTCATATTTAAATAAATTTGTACTCTAAAAATGAAAGATAATTGATTCACAATATTCATTGTCACGACTCACAATCTGGAAGTGGACAGAACCTGATAAATCAAAATATTTTCTTAATATTTTTCCAGATGGGGACTTCAGAATTGAAGTGACAAATGCCACTCGACGTATTTTCTTATATGGTGAAACATGCACTCAGGTAAAACAACAAAGTTCCCTCATGAGAGAACAAGATAAACCAAATCTTTAGGTTTATTTTTAAATACCCTAGGACTCTATAATTGGGTGCAACATGTATATCAGTTATTTGGCACAAAAAATTGAATGTAAAACTTTCATCACTCACATAACTTTACAAAATACTTACATATCTTTACAAAATACTTACAAGTTCCAATGTAAAATTTTCTTATATAAAAGCTACCCTGCAAAATGAATCATCAAGAGAACAAAACCCAAAATTAAATTTACAATTAGCAAACAAAATAGGAAAGTGTTCCATTTACTTGTTTTGCAACAAAAAATTTACATCCTCCTCGCAAATATTGCTACTAGGCTTCCTCACAACAAATGACATTGGTACTTGACTTGATTCATCATTAGGATATCTAAAACACAGAATGCATGCTTCAATTAATTATAAGGTATGAAAAAATCTAAGACACATAATTGCATGCTTAAATCAATTATAAGGTATGAAAAATCCAACGTGTAAATGAAAGAAGAGATGAACTAAATTTTGCAGAGAGTCTGTGCTATCAACCCAAATATTGAATTTTGGCTCAACTTAAGTGTGGTAAATGCTACTCATGGAATAATAGTTGCATCAGTAATCTTTTGGTTTGAGAGGAGAAATTCTTCTAATTTTGCTAGAACCACCTGCCAAGAAAATAAAATTCTAAGAAAAATATTTGGATTTGCATCAAACTAAAGGACCATTAAATGCTAATTATTCCTGGGAAACTTTCCAAAATATTTTAAAAAAATCCGAGAGGATAAATATATTGAATTTGCATCAAGCTAAAGGTCTTGAAAAGCGTTTTACCTTAAATCCTTTGTACTTGATCAACTCCTTTAATATTTCCACAATAAAAAGAAAGTCATCCTCATCAATGCAACATAGATCCCCAATTTTCAGCCACCCTTTAGAGTCCAAAGTTGATATAGTTGCTTCACCATTGCCAAAATAACCTGCATGGATTACTAAAAGCCTTAATGGTATTTCTCTTCTCAGAACCTAGGATAGATTAGGCCATGCAGAAATATTGGACCTGTGTCTTGGGAGGTAGGGTTAGAGAAATATCATACTGCTAACACCGATTACTTTTGTTTTTTAACATAGTTTTATTTATCTATAAATAAAATTAATATATGAAAGATATTTTCTCTAATTAAAATCTGATAAAAATAAATTAACTTAATCTCATTGAAAATTCTAAAATATTCCCTTACCTATTCCAGAATATTTCTAAAAGTACCATGAATTTAAACAAAAGTGAAACAATTAACTTCATTTATACATTTTTAAAAGATGCCAAATCTATAGTAAACATAAACATTAACCATTATAATCATACAATAAATATACACAAAAGCCTATAATGGTGGGTCAACACAGGACGTAGTCCTTTCAGAAGGGTCTATAGAGTGAGCTCATTGGGTTCTTCGATAATTTTTTAAAGTGTTTGCAAAAAGGCAACTAGGTGAGCACCATATATAATCCTGTGATCTGCTGTCACATTAACCTAAAAGATAACAATTGAATATTGGATGCCTCCTTCAGTTTGATGCCAATAAAAGCTTCAGTGCATGTTGAATTGCATTTAATATTTTTTGATAGATTTAATATTTTCTTTTATATATATATATATATATACAATTGAATGATCAATTTTTTAAGTGAGAATTCTAATAAAATAAATATACTCGATCACATTGAGATGCTCAAGATTTTTAGATAGCTTTTTGACAATGAGGAAGTTGATTAAAAATCTCCAGATGCCTTATTAGCCTATTAGGAAAACATATTCTAAGATGAAAAACACTTTTTAAGTCATAAAAATTAGTCATATTTGTACCAGGATTTGGTTTTTGAAACTGATTAATCCATCAGCAGTTGCAAGAACTGTTGGTTGGGACGCCCCCACAGCCATAATTTCTCCCTGTCAAACATTAGAAAGTTCACTTTAACACATAGCCTTGAACAAAGATAAAGCTTGTGTGGTTAAACTTGAGAATGGAATTGACTGAACCCCTTTGAAGAAAATAATGTAGGGTTTACTTAGAGAACCAGGAGGCAGGATTGCATCAAAACAGTCCACACCAAAAATTCCTAAATTAGACAGAGTAAAATTTCCTTCAAAGAGGCCAGGCAGGACACATCTGCTTCATTGTGTAGGACACAAAAAACATTTATAATGACAACCTTGTGTTGGTAATGGCTAAAAGCTACCAAACAATAGACAGGGAAATTATCTTTTGATCATAAAATAAAAGAAGATCCAGAACAAAAATAAGAATAACATGTTCATAGTGCATTTTCACAAACATGTATTATATTCCTAAGGCTGAAACTACTTTGCACGAGCCTTATCTACCAATTCCTTCCATTTCCTATAGAGAGTATATATATCAATCTAAATGCAAGATACAAACTCTAAAAAGTTTAGAATTACAAAATTTCAGTCGGCAGGTAATGTACAATACTATTTACACTTCATAAATTGAACCATAAAAAAAATGTAGAAAAAATTTGAATTTGATATAATAGAGGTTGAAATCTCAATTCTACATGATATGGATTCCAAACCTTGTCTACATCTTGAAGCACAGGTGTAATTAGACCTCCATCCATAGACACAACAACTGCAATGTTTATGTTTCTATTGTAGGTGAAACTCTTGCCATCTTTGCAGCTTGCATTGATTGTTGGGTGTTGGGCTAAAGCAAGGGCAGTGGATTTTACAAGCAATGTAGGCATTGCCACTCCTTTAAACTTGATCTACACATAAGATTCCAACTTCGCAAAATTAGTAGTACCTCAAGGAATCTGCATAGAGAAACGGTCTTCTACCTCCTCATGAAATTATAAATCAAGTTGAATTTTCATACTGCTGGAAACAAACTTCTCACGGAAGATTAACATCAAAGTTGCATCCAATATGCCCATCATTGGCCCATGTGGATAGCGTCAAAGTCGACGGTGAGTAAGACGACATACTGAAAAAAAATAAAAAAATAAATAAAAAAATAAATAAATAAATAAATAAATAAAAATAAAAATAAAAAAAACGAGTCATGGGGCCTCATCATGCTATAAAATATAATACATGCGATAATGGTAATCTAAAGCCTGGATTATATTGACCTAGTATAACCTACAGGGAAGATGCACAAACCAAAAATGTGGAGGAAAAAAATGTAACTAAAGTATAGAAACGTTGAGAGCAACTGCATAAAGCCACAAAATGGCAATTAAATAACAAGAAATCAAACCCAAAATTTAATCATGGAAATTGCACAATGCTGAAGCTCAAGATATCATATTGATAGATGGATGGAGAAAAAAATTTCACTCCTCAACATATCGTAGTTATAGAATGTGACAATGAAAACATGGGGGAGGAATAAATCAAATATTCAATACGAGAAAATACACCATAATCAAGTAAATAAATTAGGAAAATAATGGAGAAATTGTTTTCATTTCATGGTTTATACTTACAGGTTAGTTATGGCTAAATATACCCAAGTATAGGCACATCAATAGAACCAGGTACTTTTTAACCATGGTTTTTATTCAAAGAAATAAAGTTGGAATTTATATCCTATATAACATTTTTGGCTCTCGTGAGATTTGCACCCACAATTTGTTGATTATGTATCATCATGTTCTAGTCTCCAAATCACACACTCAATTAAAAAAATAAAAATTCTCTAAAATCAATGTGGTCTATGATTTTGATTTTTTTTTTCATAATTTTGAAGAAAACCTATATGGTCTATGGCATTTTTTTTCAAATTCCAAAGAAAATATGTAGAATGATGGGCAAGAGTATACCTTTCCTAATTGTGAGACCCCGCAACCAAAGATCGCCTTTGTGGTTGGGTGGCAGTGCTTTTCGGGTAAGTGTGTCCACCACTTTAGCTTCCATATTAGTTTCCATCAAACATGTTCTTCCTTGGTAGAAATGTAGGGACAACCCCAAATTAGTGAATGACTTTTTCTAGTGGCAATTAGGACTTCAGAGTTCTCCATTCCATTTCATATCAAAAAATATGATGGTCTATGTATTAATTTTCAGATATGTTGTTAATTATCAAATGGGTATTTCTACTATATAATATAGCGTACCAAACTACTATCTATATAGAAATATTTGTAGCAAATATTCTTTGTTATTTAGTTTGGATCTCAAGACATGGAGCCTGAAATGTTGCAGCCTAATATGATCTCAAGGAGTGAGGGAAAAAGATCTAAGCATGGTACAAATGAAGGGATTTCGCTTCTACTAATTACCAAATCAGATGAGCATGAAGCAACATGATTTTCTCAGTCTAAAATAGAAGAAGACCAAGCAGCCTTGGCTGCGAATTTTCTAGTAATGTTCTACAGTGATGAATCCAAATGGAACTGTAATCCTCTTTAATTGTTGTGTGATTAAATAGTTTCCATTCATTTCCTCTATAATAATAACAATAACAGAGTGGTCATAATAATAGTAACTAGCAATTGCACTGAGAGGTGAAAAGGAACACCGATAGGAGTGGGGGAATGTGAAATATACAAAAGTTAAGATTTATTTCTCCAATTTCTTCTCAAGACAAGTCTTGTACTGCCCACTTTCTAGATTCATGTTAGGCACTCTTCCATTTTTTTGTATCTTTAATACTTTGATCACATTGACCAAATCTGGCCACTGCTACATTAATATTAAATCTGAAAACTTACAATGGCAGAGAAAGACATTTTTTCCATTAAAATGTCTTTCTTTCATGTTATTAGTTGGAAACATTGTGAAATAGTGTTGGGTTGTCATAGGTCCAAATGTTTAAATCAATGTCAGAGAGAGTTGGAAACATTATAAAATAGTTTTGGGTTGTCATAGGTCCAAAAAAAATTTTTAAACCAATGTGAAATAGTACATCTATGAACGGTCCTGGGTGCTAGAGTGACAAAGACCATAAATCCAACTCAGAAGTATTCATCCATATTGTCAATTGAAAGAAAAAAAATCATTATTACAAGATTCCAGCAAACCCTACAAGTAGAAACATACAACACATATATGTATGTTGAACAAAAATAAGATCATTTAATCTATTACTTCCTAAGAAATGGCTCATGAATGGTGTAATGCCAAAGAAACACTAGCTTTCATCATATTAAAAAACATACATCTAACCAAATAGGAACTGTTCAAGTGCATTAGTATCAATATGCATTGGTCCAATTCAAAACAATCACAAGTACAAACAACACATGCGTATTACAGGTAACACATTCGTCTCCTTGAAAACAAACCAAACATAAATATAGATGCTTATTATGAAGTTGTAAAATAAAATGACCAATTCAAATGTCCCTACTGCCCAACACAGCCTTAAAATCGACCCCGCTTCCATAGATAACTCTGTTTAGCCTTCTTAGATAGATTAAATTGCATTGATGAAACATATTTTTCAGCTAAAAGCAGATCCAGAACAACTCTCTTTACACTTTCATCATTCTTCACCGATAATGTTCTATTCATTTTCGAATCATGGAAGCCCTTCCACAACAAAGGTTCAGGGAAATAATCTCAATCCAAATTTTTCGTATGTAAATCATCAAAGAATGAGTATTATTAAATAGTACCAAGTAAAATAAATTTCATGAGAAAGGATTTATATCATTAAGAATATGATCAATTACCATTTCTTGAAGCTCCTCAAGAATGGGATCCCACTCTGCTGCACTAAAAGGAGCATCAAGAGCTTTACGTAAATAATATTTATGTTTTTGTAGTCCAGGATTCACATCCTCTGATTTAAACCCATGTCTTCAAGCTCACGCAAAAGATTCTTCCCTTCTGTCTCTTAACTATCTAAGAATGATTCAGAGCCTACAAGAGATGGAGCACTGGCAGACATGGCGATATGTCCTTGAGAAACATCATTAACCGAAAGTGGAACTGATTTAGCAGGTGATGGGTAACAAGCTCCTAAATCAGATGAAATTACTTCAACATTTATGTTGTTGTCTCCTTGCATTTCTTTCAAAAAATAAAATCTATGAGATTGTGTAAAAGCAATAGCCACCTCAACAAGTGAAGATGATTGCTTACCCTTGTCCGTGACCATATATGAGCATCCAAACTCATTAAGATCCAAATCCATTTTATTGTCACCCAAACATGGCCTTCATAAGAAACATCAGATGTCTTCTATTTGATTTGGTCAACTTCATTCAAAGTTAGAAGAGATTCCATTAAATCGTGTATATTTTCCTCTCTTGGTGATACTACCTAGAATTCAAAGGACCCTATTTTAAAAAATAAGGGACGCAATTTATTACTCCCATGATCAACTGGAAATAACGTCACAAGTGAAATATTTATCTTGCAAAGATCTAAGAAATATTGAAGAGGAAAATTCCTTTAATGACAGTTAGGAATTCCTAATAGAATTCCTCATATACCATGCTATTACTATGTACCAAAATTGAACAAAGGGGAAAATAGAAGCCAATTGGCACAAATAAAGAAAATAATGACAAATACCAAAGCACGTAAAATTAGATGATAGAAACCATATGATACCTGAATAAGGACCCACTCTCGTTGCCCAAATGTCTTACCTGAAGGTTCCATCAAATGCCAGTATGATACATATCATCCAAGTTGTATAGGGGCAAGAAAATCAACTGCGGCATCAAGCTCCTCATCTACCTCGTACCCTCCTCTTGAATCGGTATTATAGAGAAATTAAAACTTCATTACAAACATAAATATAGAATTTTCACAGATGATAAATAACAAAAAAAAACTAGAAACCAAAAAAATAATATGCCTATAGTCTAACTAACCCTACCAAAAATGGAAAACTATAATACCAAGGAACAAGTTTTCTTGAGATTAACTACATCTCCAGACCCAAATCATCTCCACCAACTTGGAAAAGTTGGGTGTATATATATCCATTGACTACCTCTCCAGCCCCCAAATCATCTCCACCAACTCGAACAAGCTGGGTGTATATATATGAACATTGTTTTCCAAAGTGTCAGCTCAAATGGTTTGACTTGCCATGCCAAATTTGTGTTGGCCACAAAGTGAAATCCAATTTAGTATATTATGGTAAGGCATACATTTTTTCCTTTAGTCGAATCAAATCCAGGTACAATTAACAGAATATGAGAAAGTTCCTAGAGGGTTTGCACATGGAAACGTTCCTTGGAAACTTTCGAGTAATGATGCTAATTTACTCGGAAGTGTTTGTGAAAGCATGTGTACCAGCATTTTTAATTAAATGAATCTATATATATCAGAGTTGTTTTCCTCAACATGATTTCATTTAAACAGATAAGCTAATGGATAAATTCTAAAACAATTATAAGAACTAGATGTATCGAATCAAATGAATTGAGTTCTAGGATTTTTCAAAATGGAGGATTAAACTAGCACAACCCTGTCTAACCATAGGTCTAGTTCCAATTAGTACTAAACCCATATTCCATGCCTAGGAGATCATATACAAATCCAATTACTAAGTTCTCAATACTTGTGAAACCATTTGTGTGCCATAAGCCTTTCAGTGCCCTCAATGGAACATCAATCACTAGATGAAGTTTCATTGCATTGATCCCATGTTGGGAGGGCATGGTTGTATGCCCATCATTGCTAGTCCAAATCATTGAAAGGCCTCTAATGCAAGGCATTGAAAAAACTTGCACCCTCTCTCCTCACTGACAACCTAGAAAAGAAATTCAGTCCAAACATGATTCCATGTATAGTCACCTTCATCAGCTAGCTATGATGGGATAATCTAAAAGAAAAGATTGTATTGAACAAATAGGTAATGTATAATAAAAAATTAAAGTATTGAACACATTTATACAAATACTTGTAGGGTATTTTGAATCTATTCAACAAACATACACACTTTTATTTGATTGTTGGCATTAGTCATCTCTAGCCAAGCTATCTCAATTTTCGTAGTAGTTTTTTCTCTACAAAAAGGTTATAATTTTCACATTTCAGTGTTTTAGTATTGATGCCTTGCAGTGATCATCCTTTCCATTTCAATTTTTAGTGTGTCATCACCCTGCAATGAATATTATAAAACATATTGAAATATCACAAGGCAAGAGAGGACAATCAATATTTGTTTACAAAATTGTTTGTGAAGCTAATAAAGTTGATCAATGTACAAAACTATTCAAACTCAATGAAATAGGGTCAATTAACTGAAATAGAGTTTATGAATATGAAACTAATATCTATAAAATATCGAACCATAGAAAAAGAAATTTACTTGAGAGTTATGAAACTAGAGTATGGATTCAAGGAATTGAAATTTGAAATTAACGATGGTGCTAGATATGCTTTGTTGTAGTAGGAATTGGAACCACAAAATCATGGGATTCTACTAAATCTTTTAGCTGTAGTGAGCATGTGATTTTGGTGTAAAAATAAACTTGGAATTCTGTTGAGACTGATGGATAACATGAAGTTGTCAAGTAAATATTCACCATCCCAATGGGAAGATTGACGTAATGGAAAATTCCATGAAAACGGAGAGGCACACTTTGAACAAATTATTATAGTATATTTTCCAATGTGAATTTTACAATGGGACCTCCAAGAAATCCAAACCTGGTTGAGAAGGAGGTGTTCTATTCTTATTAGAATCCCATAAACCCCTCTTAGAGTGTGGGAAGGGAATACTTGCTAATAAGTGAGAACCTGGGCCAGCTCAAAAAAAAAATGGAGAAAGGTGGTTACAATAAGGAAGAGTAGTGAAACATAGAATATAAAGCAACAATCATGTACCAATAGCTGCTCCCTGCAAGAAGATTCTAATGATGTTTACCAAAGGTAGTTTCCCAATGAGTATTTATCTTGTTAGTTCTATGTGGGGATGGGATATATGCAACAGTAACATGAAGGCATAGACAAGAGAGGCGCAATGAAGCATAGATGGGAAGAATAAGTTTCTTGGCACAGAGAAAAGTAAGGGCGAGTTAGAGTCAAAAGGATACAAGAAAATCTACATAGTTTAAGACTGGGAAAAAGAGATGTGAAATTGGGAGGAGTGGACTAGATATCAGATGAGGTTCCGCTGCTTTGCCTCAAAATTTTCAAAATCAGAGCCTTCATTTTGATAACACTTTCATACATCATTGTATCCTACAAGTGTCCAAATTGGAGATTTTTTATATATACTATTTGATATTTCTAAGTTGGATAGCGACTTACCATAGTCCACGAGACTGTATATGTGGTCAGTATAGCCCTTAACAGGAAATCATGACCTTATGCATATAACAACATCATCATTAGAATTTAATTTTCTATCATGTTTATATTATCTGAAATACCGATTATATTACAAGGTATTAAATACAAACTTAGAATGTTAAGACGCAATAGAATCTGAGACTGAAAGATACCTGAAAAATAATAATGTTGGTTAGGTAAGGCTAGGCAAAGAAACACTCCTGAAGATAGAAGCTTCAACAATTTTGTTTAGCACTTAACTAAGTTGCAAATATTGTGCTTAGAAGTTATAGAAACTTCAATAGCCATGTTCTACCAATAGAAACTCCCCGCCGTTTCCGCTATAAAAAATACAAATACATATTTCAATCATTCCAAATTTAGTGTCTAGTCAAGCCTTATTCAAGAACCATTTCCTCCTCTTCGGTAAAAGGTTCCTATAGTTTCTTTTGTACTATGCACCTTCTTTCATTTTAAATCATAAAATGGTTAATTTATCCAAGTTTACACATCTTTTAACAAAGTATAGGCATTATTGATGATCAGTTTCATTGCTTGAAGATACATGCGGACTGGACTTTAGAGATCAACAATGCAAAAATTGGTTCAGGACCATATTCAAAGGGTTGTCATAAGCAAGGAGTTTCTTATGCATGTAAGACAAATAGTAAAATAAATATAAAATGGGAAGTAAAAATAGAAACAGAAAGCATATTGCTATAAAAAAAAAGCATACTGTTATAAACCTGTAACATGCAAACAACCTTTAATTTAATGACACAAGAGCATTAATAGAAATTAAAGATCCAATGTTTCTAGTAGAGAATTGAAACATACCATTGAATGTGTTAGTTGAAATTTTTCAATCTCCTCACTAATGTATCCATGGACTCTTTGGGGGGATTTTGCTTTAAATTCCTACCCTCCAAGCTTCCAAATATCCTTTCAAGAGCATCCCTGAATTTCTCAGAAATCACTGCAACCTTTCTATAATCCAAAGCATTGTATTGTTTATCCCTTACAATAGGGTTCATGAATTTTGTTGGCTGGTTGCTCAATAAAATATTAACTAGTTGCCACACTTTTATCAAGAATTCCTTCAAACTTGTCAAAGGGTTCTAACACTCTTAAATCATTATAAATACCCATTATATAATTTATATTGAATCTTTTGACATTATCCCTCATAAGTGTCACCATGAGGCAGTCTGATATGTGCTTAACACCCCTCCCCCCTTCCCACCTTCTCCAAAACATCTAGTGGTAATATTTTTTGTGCTGTAGAAACCAACATCTCGAAGTAAATTGCCACCTAATTTAGATACTCACTTCCATTTTGTGGAACTTCATCTTGGTTCCAAATGATTTTTTCATTCAAAAACATAAACTCATCCACCTTAGACTTGACTAGCATCAGCATTGTTCATGTGCAGAATCTTGAGAGTTCTTCAAGACAATTTGAGCAGACAATGGAATCTGTAGCCTTTATGCCAAGCACATAGGAATGCCACAAAATTGCGCATCATGCTGCATAAAAAAGTCACAAGCTCACTCCAAAATTGTCATACTGGCAGCAATCTGCATGGCATGAGATACCCCAGTGTGGAAATGTTGATCAATTTGAGTAAAGCCTCAGTCATAACATTTATTAAAAGCTTCTCTACATACTTCTTCACAACATCATAGAAGTCCATGTGAGCTCCATAGGAATGATAGCTCACAGAATCCTCTATGAAAGACCTCACAATCCGATAACAATCAGGCACTGTGGCATAAAATGGTGCAAGGGAAAGGAGGCATGATATCTGATGTTTGTAAATGGAATGCTAAAATGTTCATGTTGTACTCGAACTCTTTTTTCATCACCATCTGCTCGTATTTTTCATTACTAAGGACAACATTGATCTGTTTTATGCATTCATTAAGAATACATTCATGATATTTGTCTTTGTTATTGTCCAAAATATCATGCAAAGGATTGACCTGGTAGCCATATGTCATACCAGTTAGACTCACATAGTCATTGATAAGCAGAAGATGGCTTGCAACAAATACCTGTTGATCAAAGATACCTTTTCATAACGAGTCATAAATTTGTTTGCATTTTTATATATATAATCGTATATATGTACATGTTGATCATTGTTCATGATAAAATGCAATAAAAATTCAAGATATAGGTGGGTCAATTTTGGATTGAATTTATATTACTTGCTTCTTAAACCTGTCATTTGGAACAAAAAAACAGTTCCCTTCACTTCGGATTGCAGGGTTCATGGATCCTCCAAAGGCATATATTCCCCCTATTTCATAGTCATTATTCACCACATGCACATAGCCAAAACAAACCCTCGCACCCAAACCCAGAATAAAATACTCCATGAAAAAAAAATAACTTCATGCATTATCATGATTATCTGAACAAAAAGTTGAAATATGTTATTCTGTTGATATTGTCTTGGGATGGGAAAAATCAAACCGTGAATTAATCTTTTACCTCAGCATGCGCTGACCTTAGCCTCGTCTAAAATGATTGAAAGCCACTATAAATTTCATGGCCTTGTCTACACTGTAGCTATCATCATGCCCTAACAACATGAGCTCGTCATGGTAACTGAAACAATTGTTGGACATAGTTATGGTGGTGGAAGCGAGAGACACCTATAAGGTCGTCGGCACTTGTGTAGAGACTGTTATGGTGAGCTATACCAATGAGTCGTACCAAATTGAAATACCCAAAATAAATGGGTTTGGAATGGTGAATGTTGAGGCCATCGATTATGATGTTGATCACATTATAAATAAATATGCAGGGTCTGTTGGAGATGTGGACGTTGGCACCTCTGCCTTCTATTGTCTTATGGATAGTAATCAGAAGCGGAATTTAAGTGTAATTTGCATGTCTCTGGAAAATAAAATCCACAAAGGACCTTTGTTCAACAAGTGATACGCAAAAAATGATCCTCTAAAATATAGCCTACCTTCACTACAGCTTATCCCACCATTTCCACCTAGGGGAGTGGAGATTAATCGTCCAACCATCCTCAAGACACGGTCTTCGAATTTGAAAAACCTAGCAATCTGAGCAAATATAATTGATGTGATTCTAAAAAATGTTGCACTAATGATATTTTCAAATCTGAATTAAGCTGAAACTGACGATTTGTATGGTAGTAATCCCAAAACTTGTCTTCATGCCCAAGACAACTATGGATATCGTGTGCCCTATAAACTGGAGTGATTTCAAATTTAAAAACAAAATCAACATATTTTGCATCCTCATTGTCTAAATCATATACATATTCCCTTACACCTGATCTGTTATGTTACTCTGCCTTCTTTTTGTCGGCCTTGAATCTCCTCTTCTCTCTGTCGAGCTGATGAATCTCTCCTGATTGCCAGCTAATCAATTTATTTAGTATTACTCCTAATATTCACCAACCATTCTTTGAATTCCTTGTTCACTCTTTTATCGATGTGGGATTTTATTTCAGGGTATTCTTTTCTAGAATTTGTTGAAGCTCATTGGTTGGAATTCTAGAAAAGTAATCTCTTTCTATCGGGTATAAAGTTTTCAATGTAGGGTAGTAACATGGCTGCATTTAACACACAACTCCATGGCATGTGCATAGTTTTTTGATGACTGAATCTCTTCTTTTAAGTCCTCCTTAATTTCATAAGCTTCTAGAAGCTCCCCAACTTTAGCAAGAAGAGAATTACCCACTTGTTCAAGCTGGTAATTCTCATTAGCCATCCCATTTTTAACTCATCTGCATTTATTGAAACCCCACCAAGCTTATCCACTACATCGATGAATTCCTCATAATGAACTTTAAATAATTCCTCTATTTCAATCTCTTTTTTCTTGACAAAATATTTGAGCAGTTGCAATAGGGATTTTGTCTTCCCAACCTCAAATTCTTGTCTAATGACTAAACCGAAATTATCTCCATTATCAATTACAGCGGCTAAGGCCAATCCCTCCCCTTTGTCACCCTATTCTTTACCACGCCTCTCCTCTTGGTGGTTTTAGTCTACATTTTATATTACATGCATAATGTTAATCCTGAAAAGGGTCAACTGGTCATCGATTCTGGTTCAGAAAAGTCAATACATTAAAAACCCCAAACATCCCTCACCCTCATATCTCAATGGGTTAATTGATCATCGATGTTGGTTTAGAAAAATCAATAATTTTCCATTAAAAACCCCAAACATCATTCCACCTTGTAGCTAAATGGAAAATAGATGAAAAAATCACAAAAAAAATTCTTTCTTCATTAGATATATTTTATTCAAAGTTTCAAACCTTGTATTAATGAATTTGTAATTAATGAAACCACATTCTATCATCAATGAGGCGAGAGAAATTAACTCTTACTTACCTGGATCTCCATTTGGGTAGCTGGATTTTTTACTGACCCAACAGGATACAGTATCATGTACACATAATTTGAACCCGAAACCTAGCGCATCCACCTATTTTTTAACCAGTGTCTAATATTTCAACGGCCACTCCACTAAATACCCCTATTCCTCCCCTCTCTCATTTACCTACCTGGCACATTCGAACATTTTGTCGTCTTCAAGTTTGGTTTTGGTTAAGAATCAATGGTCATTGTGGTTGCTTGGACGGTAAGAAAAAATTGTTGCTTCTTAATACGACTTAAGAAAACACTTATTTTTGGGGGAGAATCATGAGGATTTCTAAATAACCCGCGAAATGGAAAATAGAGTATTTTTAATTTTTTTTTCTTTGATATTGAATGAGAATGTAACAATATACATCACAAAATTTCCACTATATAATTATTTTAGAATTAGTGGATTTACATCATTAAATTTATTTAATGATGTGATTTTTTTGGAAAAACAACACCTATTTGGTTGTTTTATTTGGTTATAATTTTCAAAATAAATGATATATTATAATATTATAACGATCTTATAGGTTCAAATTTAAACTGGTGGGGTATGTATATCTCCATAAATTTTAAATATTAGATTATTTTTCTTTTATATAGAAATTTGGTTTCTAGCTTAACAATAACTATAAATTAGATTATTGTTATTAGTTAATTAAATATGTAAAGTTTTTAAGGATTGACTTAAGTGTATATATTTTAAAGGGTCAAGTCAATTTTTCAACTTGTATTTTATTTAAGTTAATTTTAAATGCCTCAACCATTTTTTTATTTGTATTTTGTCATCCTAGTGGAAAGTGTTTGTTTGGAATTTGTCTTCTTTCATTTTAAACACTACAAACTAAACTAGGTTATCACTTGGTTGCATTTAGATCCACTTACTAAGTTCAATATCAAATTTTGGCTTGGAGTGAATGAACTTATATTAGGTGCTTATTTTCCCAACTCCTTGAGTTTACTCAATATCGAATTTGATCTTGGAGTGAATGAAGTTATTTTCATGTGGCTCTTTTCCTAACGCCTTGAATTTACGTAATGAGATATGACCCTAGGTTCCAAAAGGTTAGAGTATGTGTTTACAATATAAACTTAAATCTATCTACATGTTTTCCTTAAAAAAATTATACATCATTTTCTGATGGCTATTTGGGCTTCTCGAATTAGGGTTGAATTTACATGGTGACATGAAGTTATCAATTATATTTGCATTAATCATATTAGAGTTTGCCTAGTACCTTAAGGTGTCCATAAGAATATTTAAATATAAACATTAAATTTATCGCCATAGAAAGTTTTAATATGTGGTTATGTTACAAATCAAGACACACTTTTAAGTTTTTTATTTTAAGTTTTGACACTTGTTTATTTTACAAACCCAAACACACTCCCAAATTATTTTTAGGAAAATATTATTGGCTAGGCTCTATTCACATCGATGTTCATCCATCATCTTGAAGTTTCTATACACAATTACAATGAATAACATAAATGACTGATTTTCATTATTGTAGTACTTGTTAGGTAGTCGTATTTTTGTTCCTAGACTAAATTAGTCATTAATGTTAGTCATTTTTAGTTGCATCACTTATTAATTAGTCATATATTTTAGTCTGGGACTAACTTAGTTGTTTATGTAAGTCATTTTTAGTTGTGTGACTTAAAATTTTTCATCTTTTGTCATATTTCACCTGCAAAATGACTAACTTTTTAGTCACCTAGTCACTAATTTCTCATTTTCTACTAGTGTAACATGGAAGAGTTGACCAACCCATATTCCAAGATAACATGCTAAAGGAGATAGAAAAGGTATAAGGGTTAGTTGATCCCTCCTCCAAAATGGTATTTATGTGATGATCTATGTCAAGGAAGGGCCTACCAAACCTTTATCTGGGATAGTATTATTGTGGAGGTGGATCACATAAAAAATAGTGAAATACATCCTCTAGGATAGTACTCTCAATGATGAAAATGAAGAGGAATGGTCAACCAAACCTTCCTCAAATATGGAACTTTGGTCATGGTTCATGTAGAGGAAGGATCAACCCACCTTCCCTCCATAATAGTATGATCAATGAGATGGATCATGTGGAAGGGTCAATTGAACCTTCTTTAACGATAATATTCTTTAAGGATGTGGATAAAGCATAACTTTTATCTTACCCTTCCTCCAATGTGATATTTGGGTGATAATTGGTATTTGGTATTTTTTGTTTTAGTGATATTTCTTGATGGGATCAATTAGTTTTAGATATAAAGCATTGAGGAATTTTAAGGAATGGAGACGCATGGTAGTGCTATATGGTTTATATGTGGCCCTAGTGTTAGTACTAGGATGTGACATCGAGTGCAACATGGTGGAGTAGGGGTAATTGTGTGGCACATGAGTTGCATTGAAAACATGGGAAATAAATCAATCAAGTGTGAAAAAATTTGGGTCTTGAACCTAATCATGAATAAAAAAGGGTTTTAGTCATGATTTGGAATTTTACCTCCAAAATTGTGGAGTTTACCCATTGGGTAGTCCATTTAGAGAATCGTTACCCCTAGCCTATGGAAAACATCAATGAGAAATGGTGATGGATAATAATGATACCATATCGATGGGAAGGCTAATGTTAATTGATGATGTTACTAGAGGATGCATGGAATAAGTAGAAAAAAAACATGGACCCAAAATAGGGGTCATGCAATGGCATAGTAGTGCCATATGGAAAAGAAGATGGTGACCATCTGGAAAGGGAATTTCCCAGGGAGTAAAAAATTCATTTAAGTGTTAGAAGGCCTTTATTTTAGACCCAATGTAGTCTTTAAAATTTCTTTTTGTGAGGGAGTTAAAGTATAGAAAGGAATCAAAGAAGTTCCATAAAAACTTCCCTTCGGGGAATCTTTTTCCTCCCTCCATCGACAAGTGCTGATAGTTGGACCTGATGTGATGGTGACATCAACCAAGAGGAAAGATCAATTAAAAGAGTCAATATTTAGTGACATCAACATGATGTCATACAGCTAAAAAATTTAATCATGTGGAAGTGAATATATTCATATCCCCCTCGAGGAATCTTTTCTCATAGGTGTTTTCCAAGCCAACCATAGAAACCAATGAACTATTTTGATGGGCATGACATTAAGGTGATGTTAGAACAACAAGAATCATATGGAGGGAAAGGATATGGTTGATTTAATAAGGAAACAACTATTGGAAATGGCCCATTAGGGAGGGTCATTAAGGAATATATTTCCCCCAACTGCTAGGGGGCTCATGGAGAATTGTTGATGATGGAAACCAATAGGTTAAGTTAATAGTCACCAAGTCATGATTTCACTCTATAGGCTAACAATTTTAGCTAATAAAAGGAATAGACATTGATGATAAAATTGGTATTGTGGGGAGGCATTATGGCTCTATAAAGGCCATGGTCATTGAATTTTAAGATCTCAAACTACCATTATAGTGATATGGTGATTGGGGAATGCACTAGCACATAATATGTTTCGATGAGGGAAGGAATGATCACTAAGTGAAGGGTCACGGAAGTGTAGAATGACAAACTAGTAATATGGAAGGATGATGATGTGGTGTATGAAGATGGAAGAAATATCAATGACGCTTGAGAAAATTTATATGGCTCTTTCAACCTCTGCACAAGATAACATTCAGACCAGTAAATGTAATAGCATGGTATCAAAGCTCGAACATTATGTGCCCTATTTCATGACGAAACTAGGTGCGTGATAGAGGAATCTAGAAGTGGAGGGGATTGGGGGAAGGTGACCCAAGTATCATTTTATTATGAGGAATTAGTGGTATGGGGGGGTATATTTCTTTTTCCACAAATTATGAGTGTGTTTTATATTTCTTTAAATCATGTACATGTTTTGTATTTCTTTAAATCACACAATATATTTTAAAGAATACATTTTTATGGGAGATATAAATCATGAAAACTTGAATTTTAATGCAACGTGAATGTGTTTCATAACACCTAAACCATTCCTCATCATAACTGTATGTGTCACATCTAATTCAGCTTTGTGTCTTCCTTGGAATTAACTTCAGTGAAAACAAACCTAGATGTTAGAGCCTAGCTAACTAAGCTAGCACTCTAAATAGTTAGTGGTTTTATTTAGAATCAAAACTACCAGCTAACTTTATCTAGCCCTCTATATTGAAACTCTAGTAAGATGGATTCATACAAAAATGGTATTGAAAAGAGTGTGTGGAACTGAAACTCAGAGAAAAGGGTTCTTTTACAACCATCTTCGCTAACCTAGAAGATAAAGAGAAGGTTTTTTATGGAAGAATATACTTCTTCAAAAATGGAGGACTGTTTATGTGGTACTAAGAGGATGCTACAATCCAGAGAGACAAATTCCTAGTGGCCCTAGTTTGGGTACACCTCTTTGGCCTCTCGATGGACTTCTGGGACCCAGAGATCTTGGAGGGTATTGGAAACTCCCTCGGCACCTTAATAAACACTACAGACTCCATGAGATGAGGCAAATATATGTCATATGCAAGAATTTGCATCTACATGAATATAACAGAACCACTGCCAGAGGCGAGAGAGTTGGAATATCACCATGAGGTATGGAAACAAACCTTCGACTATGAACATATCCCCTTTCGATGCAGGAGATGCCATGAGTATGGCCACTTATTATGAGAATTCCCATTGAACCAAAAGGAGCCAAAGGAGATGGAAAAAGATAACAATCAAAAGAAACAATAGGAGGATGCAGAGGGCTTCCAAGAAGTTTAGAGGAGAAATAAGAACCAGAATATTAACCAAACCCCCAACCCAAATTCAATAAGGATAGGTAAAAACAAGTAGGACTACAATAGGCTCATTACCCTACAGGATGAGGAGGCATCAGAATAAATGGCAGACCACCAAGATGCAACTGAACAGGGAAAATAAATGGGGGAGGAACAAGACAATGGAGATAAACCAGAAAAACAGAGGGAAGGGACAAACACCAAATGAAAGGCGGAAGCGAAGATGCAAGATAAAGAAACCACATAAACAAGATAGGCAGAAAGAGGATCTAAGCAATGAAGAGTAGGTTTTGCATAGACTAGTGAAAGAATGGAGACACCTTGATGAGAGGTTCATCCCTGAAACGCAAAAAAAACTCTACAAAAAGACATTCCAACAATATACATATGTTCTTGGTCTCGAAATAGGTCATATCCCAAGATATATACATGGAAACCTCCATTATCCTCGGAATGGACTCGAAACACTAGCCAGTAAGACAAGAAATCAACCTCAAAATAGGACCAAGAAATAAGCCCTTTAGATTTAATGCATTTTGGCTCCGAGACCCTAAGATACTAGGGAAACTCAAATAATGGTGGAAGAAACATGAAGTGGTGAGAAGAAATATTATGCATAAATTCCAAATCAAGCTAAAAGAGATCAAGCAAAGGATCAAGAAGTCAAACAAAGAGGACTTTGGAAACATCTTCAAAGACGAGGAGTTAAACAAGAACATGGAGACTATCCAACTGCAGATTATCATAGAGGGAAGATCAAAACTTCTAGTAGAAGAAGAGGGGTGAATCATAATGCATCTAGAAGAACACAGAAAATAGGAGGAGATAATCTGGAAGCAGAAATCTAGAGTCAACTGGTTGTTGGGTGTGGAGCCTGATTATCTTGTTTATTTTGTATCAGAGCGTTGGACCCCTGTACCTTAAAGGGGCGGTAACGCCACCCAAAATTAAACGCTTCCTGGGGGGTCCAGGGGGGGGTGGCTGTGACTTTATGGAACCCCCCTTAGTAGGGTATTTCGGGGGCAGCGCCCTCGAAGCTAAAAACATATGTAAAATTGCCTTGTAAAATTATAGTAATTTCTAGTCAATCTGGGCCGTTCATTAGGTGAATGATCTGACAGTAAAAGTTATGTTTATTTCAGGGTTTTTTGCCCTAGAAGGCAACCCCTTGCTTGTATGAGGGTATTGTATTGCGGCTGTGTATTGTATGTGAATTCTCGAAGCGAGAAACAAACAAGGAGACTGTGAGAGAGAACAAAGGATATTACACCGGATCTGCTGTAGGTTGTGTCTCTTCATTTTGATGGATAATAGAAAGGAAGGACTAGTTGTTCAAGGTGGACGTAGCCCAAACTGGGTGAACCACGTATATCTGTGTCTCTCTGATTTTATGTGTTTTGTGTGCTTGTGTTTTTTGCATATTTTATGTGTTTCATTGCTCTGTAATATATATAATTTTCTAACAACTAGTATCAGAGCCAAAGTTATATTTAGCTGATAAACTCGCAGGAAAGAAGGGTTCCTAGTTCGAGTGGGAGAAATGACGGAAGATGGTAAGTTTAGGGTTGAGAAGTTTAACGACCAAAACTTCCCGCTGTGGAAGATCCATATGGAAGATTATCTGTATCAGAATGATCTGTACCTAGCATTGAGCAGAAAAAAAAGAAGCTGACGACTATGACAGATGCAGAATGGGATATTCTTGATAGAAAGGCACTCAGAACAGTATGGTTGTTCCTCACGGGGTCGATAGCCTTCAAAATTTCGAAGGAAACAACAACAGAGAGTTTGATTAAGGCGTTGGTGAAATTATATGAAAAAACCTTGGCCTCAAACAAGTTATTTCTTATGAAACATTTATTTAATATGAAGATGTCAGAAGGTGGATCTGTTGCATACTGTTTAAATGATTTTAATACAGTTACAAGTTGGTTAATTTCTGTAGGGGTAGACTTTGATGATGAAGTTAGGGCTCTTTTATTTATGTGCTCATTGCCAGAAATTTGGAATGGTTTAGTTATGGGCATTAGTAAGTCTGTCTCTAGATCTAGTACTTTAAAGTTTGATGATGTTGTCGGTGCTATCCTTAGTGATGAAATGCAATGGAAAAGCTCTGGTGAGACATCGGGTAATGATTTGAATGCAGAGTCTAGGGGAAGGAAAATGGAAAGAGGAAAGAGCTTAGGATATCATAGTAAATCAAGGAAAGGCAGATCCAAGTCCAGATCAGGGATAGTGTGTTGGAAATGTAGAAATAAAGGACACCTGAATAAATACTGTAGATCTCGGAAGGTAAAAGAAGGAGACGCACAACAAGAAAACAATCATGAAGAAAATGTTACAGGTGATGTGTTACACGATGCCTTGATTCTTTCTTTCAAAAATGTTACTGATTCCTGGGTAGTAGATTCAGGGGCTTCATTCCATGCCACACCTGATAAGAAATATTTTCATGACTATGTTCAAGGAGATTTTGGACAAGTCCATTTGGGTGATGATAAACCCTGTAAAATTGTTGGAATGGGTAAGGTTCTTGTAAAACAACAGAATGGAAACCAATGGGTATTAAAGGAGGTAAGGCATGTTCCAGATCTAAAGAAAAATCTGATTTCAACAGGGCAGTTAGGCAGTGAAGGTTGTGTGACAACTTTCACAGATAAAACTTGGAAGGTCACCAAAGGAGCGTTGGTAATAGAAATAGGTGAAAAGGTTGGTACATTTTATTTATGCAATGGTATTTCTAACTCTAATAATGCTTTAACTTCCAAAGGAGTAGATGCAACATTATGGCATCATAGGCTCAGACACATGAGTGAGAAGGGGATGAAGATTATTCACTCAAGAAATTTGTTGCTGGGTTTGAAGGATGTTGATTTGGATTTATGTGAGAATTGAATTTATGGAAAACAGAAGAGAGTCAGATTTCTCAGAGTTGGGAAAGAAAAGAAGAGTAAAAAATTAGATCTTGTGCATACAGATGTATGGGAACCTGCTCAGGTATCATCTCTTGGTGGCTCTCGTTATTATGTTACTTTTATTGATGATGCAACTAGACAAACTTGGATTTATTGTATTCAGAATAAATCTAATGTATTTGATACTTTCAAGAAATGGAAAGCTTTGGTTGAGATTGAGATAGGAAAGAAGTTGAAGTGTCTCAGATCAGACAATGGAGGTGAATATTGCAGCAAAGAGTTTGATAAGTACTATTCAGAGCATGGAATTCGCAGAGAGAAGAAAGTTCCAAGAACACCACAAGAAAATGGTGTGTCAGAAAGGATGAACAGAACAATCATGGAGCGTTCAAGGTGTAGGAGATTACATGCAGGATTGCCTTTACAATTTTGGGCAGATGCTGTAGATACTTTTGTTTATCTAATAAACAAAGGGCCTTCAAGTTCCTTGGATGGTGGTATTCCAGAGGAAGCATGGATAGGAAAAAAGGTAAACTACTCTTTTTTAAAGCCTTTTGGCTGTGAGGCCTTTGTCCATATTAATAAAGAAAATAGAACAAAGCTTGAGGAAAAATCAAAGCAATATACCTTTATTGGATATGGTGTTAATGATTTTGGTTATCGCTTATATGATTATGAAAATCAAAAAATCATTAGGAGCAGAGATGTAATATTCAATGAAAAGGTCTTGTATAAGAATCAGTTGCAGGAAAAGAAACAGGAAAAAGAAAACAAAAAATACACAGTTCTTGATGAGATCACAAAAAAAGTAAAGGTGCCTGAAAAAAATAATAATCAATAGCCACAACAACAACCACCACCACAATAGCAACAGGCACCTCAAACACTTGAAAGTGGTGTTAAAAATCTACTAGGATAAGTAGACCCCCTGAACGATACTCTCCATCATTATATTATTTATTGTTGACTGATTCTAGTGAACCTGAATGTTATGAAGAAGCAATGCAAGTTGAAACCAGGAAGAAGTGGGAGCTAGCCATGGAAGAAGATATGGACTCCTTAATGCATAACCATACATAGGACTTAGTCAGGTTTCCTGTAGGTAAAACTACATTTCAAAATAAATGGGTTTACAGGCCGAAGGAAGAAGATGGAGGAAAACAGAGGTACAAAGACAGGCTTGTGGTGAAGGGGTTTTCACAAAAGAAAGGTATTGATTTTGATGAAATGTTTTCTCCTGCTATTAAGATGACTTCAATCATAACTATTTTAAGTCTTGTAGTAGCAGAAGATTTACATCTTGAACAATTAGATGTAAAGACAACATCTCTCCATGGAGATTTGGAGGAAGAGATCTATATGGAGCAACCAGAAGGATATGAGGTCAAAGGGAAAGAAAAATTAGTGTGTAGGTTAAAGAATAACTTGTATGGCTTAAAATTGGCTCCAAGGAAGTGGTATCTAAAATTTGACAAGTTTATGTCTGAACAAGGTTATACTAGATGTCACTCTGATCATTGTGTTTATCTGAAAAAGAAAAATGATGGAAACTATATTATATTGTTAATGTATGTAGATGACATGCTTGTTGCAGGGTATAACATGCAGGAAATAAGTGTTCTCAAAAGAAAATTGGCAAATTCCTTTGCAATGAAGGATTTTGGAGCTGCAAAACAAATCCTTGGTATGAGAATAACTAGAGATAGGAAAAATGGCAAATTAACATTGTCTTAGAATGAGTACATACAAAAGGTGGTGAAAAGATTTAATATGCAGAATGCAAAGCCAGTTAGTACACCATTTGCTATCCATTTCAAACTTAGTAAGGAGATGTGCCCCAAGACCCAAGAAGAAAAGGATTATATGTCTAAAGTTCCATATGCATCAGAAGTTGGAAGCTTAATGTATGCAATGGTCTGCACAAGGCCTGATATTACACATGCAGTGGGAGTTGTAAGCAGGTACATGAAAAATCCAGGAAAAGAACATTGGATGGCAGTGAAATGGATTCTCAGATATTTGAGAGGAACCACAAATCAATAATTATGCTTTGGTGGTTCAAACATTTCTCTACAGGGATATGTTGATGCAGATATGGAAGGTGATAGAGATAACAGGAGGAGCACTACAGGGTATGTATTTACTAGGTGGAACAACTGTCAGTTGGGTTTCAAAAATCAAAAGTGTTGTTGCACTTTCAACAACAGAAGCAGAGTATGTTGCTGCTACAGAGGCTAGTAAAGAAATGATTTGGTTACAAAGGTTTATGGATGAATTGGGTAAGAAGCATCATATGGGCACGTTATATAGTGATAGCGAAAGTGCCATTCATCTTGCAAAGAACTCAAAATTTCATTCCAAGACTAAACACATACAACTCAAATACCATTTCATATGGTCGGTATTGGAATATGGATAGTTGAAGCTGGAAAAGATACACACTAGCTAGAATCCTGCAGATATGCTAACAAAAGTTGTAACTAGGGAGAAACTAAGAATATGCTCAGTTTCAATTGGTCTTCAAGAATGACGATGAAGATGAGAAATATCCAGGTCCAAAGTGGAGTCATTGTCCAGCAAATGAAGCAGCGGTGGAGTTGCTACAATCAGTCTCCAAGTGGGAGATTGTTGGGTGTGGAACCTAATTATCTTGTTTATTTTGTATCACAGTGTTGGACCCTTGTACCTTAATGGGGTGGCAACGCCACCCGAAATTAAATTCTGCCTGGGGGGTCTAGTGGGGGGTGGATACAACTTTATGGAGCCCCCCTTGGCGGGGGTTTTTGGGGGCTGCACCCCCGAAACTAAAAACATATGTAAAATTTCCTTGTAAAAGTATAGTATTTTCTAGTCAATCTAGGCCATTCATTAGGAAGATGATCTGACAATAGAAGTTATGTTTAGTTTAGGGTTTTTTTCCCTAGAAGACAACCCCTCACTTGTATGAGGGTGTTGTATTGCGGCTGTGTATTGTATGTGAATTCTCGGAGCGAGAAACAAAGAGGGAGACTGTGAGAGAGAACATAGGATATCACAACAGATCTTCTATATGTTGTGTCCCTTCATTTTGCTAGATAATAGAAAGGAAGGACTGGTTGTTTGAGGTGGACGTAGCCCAAACTGGGTGAACCACGTATATCTGTGTCTCTTTGATTTTATGTGTTTTGTGTGCTTGTGTTTTCTACATATTTTATGTGTTTCATTTCTCTGTAATATATTTAATTTTCTAACACTGGTTGAGGGAAGTATATAAGAACATGTGCTTCTTCCATAAAGCAATGTTCCAACACAAACAACATAATAGGATCTTCTCACTGAAAAATGAGGCTGAAGACATAATAGTCCGTCATGAGGACATGGAATAACTGGTTGTACATCAATTTCATACCTTTCTCTCTGAACTAGAGCATGATCACTCTGATGCAATCCATAAAATCACCCAAAACATTCTGCACCTCATTACCAGATATCAAAACCTCGACCTTATGCAGGTGGTCACAATGGAGGAAATGGAGGAGGTGGTAAAAGGTATGGAAAAAAATAAAGCCCCAGGGCTTGATGGTTTCACCATGAAATTCTTCCAAGATGCATGGAAATTCATAGGAAAATATGTTTTGGAGGTGGTGGAGGAGTCAAGAGGGCACCAAAAGGCATGTTTGAGTCTCAATGCTACTTTTATAATGTTGATTCCTAAATCTGCTAGATCGGAGGATCCCCAAGGATTCTAGCTTATTTCTTTATGTAATGTCATATATAAAATCATTACAACTATTATGGTTAAGTGCCTTAAACCTTTTTTTCCTTCCCTCATCTGAACAAACTGGTTTGTAGAGGGTCATCAAATCCTATATGGTTTTATTACCTCCGAGGAAGTAATCCACTCCTTGAAGCATCTGAAAATCTTGGGGATAATGATCAATCTAGATTTATCTAAATCCTATGACTGCATAAGTTGGACCTTATTAATAATGAAACATCTTGCATATTCTTCTTTAACACCGCTAGAAATATCCAAACCTTTCTGGCGAGAGTGTTGGGGTTTGGTATCATATCTCTTCCCACTAAATACTTGTGAATGCCCCTTGCTAAAATCTCTCTAAAAAATTATTTTCAGAGTCATATTATCCAAAAAATTCAAAGAAATCTCAACAATTGGGATTTTAGAGCCCTCAATATAGCTAACTGCACCATCCTTCTTAAATTTGTCCTACAATCCATCCCCATTCACTAGCTGTCTGGAAAGGGCGCACCGAAAAAAATTTGAAGCAAAATGGAGGAAATATTCAAGAAATTCCTTTGGGGAGGGAGCCAACGGTTGAAAAAATGGTCCTTGGTAACATGGCCAAACCTCATCAAAACTAATATGGAAGGGGGACTAGGCCTCAAAGACCCGTTTATTCACAACCAAGTATACGGGGCGAAATTATGGTGGAGATGGGCGCAGGGAGGAATGGGACTGTGGAAGCAGATAAGGACGAGGAAATACAACATGCCCAATCATACGAAGGATATTTTAAGATACCGGGACCCCCCTAAAGGATTGAACATCGGGAATCTAGCAGCCTAAAACAAAGATCTTATTTTGAAACATTTATTCTGGGAAATGAGGAACAAACAACCAAACCTATTCTGGAATGAATCCTAGCAACAGAGGGGAAAATTATTCCCCAGATAGGAGCTGAGTGAATTTTTCACTTATGCTATGAACAAAAACTATAAAATGGTAAACCAATACTAGAGGGAAGAGACCATTAATGGTGGATGCAGAAGATGGAAATCAGGACATATTGGCCAAATGCGTCGAATTTAGATCAATGAATCTATTGGAAGAAGGATGTAGACTAGAGAAGAATCACCTTTCAGGAAGGGTTACACATCTTGAGATGGGGCTATGCTACAAAAGGATCATTTACAGTCAAGGAAGCTTACAGGATAAAAGTGGGACGGGGGCAGGAGAATCAACATTAAATCTGGAGGAAAATTTGGGGAGGGAAGTCGTGGCTGAAGGTGATGTACTTCATCTGGTTGGTGTGTAGATGCAGAATATTGAACTGGGACCAACTGACCAAAAGAGGCTTCCAAGGGCACTCAATTTTTTCCCTATGTGGAAATCGGGGGAAAACACTAGAACACCTCCTCAACTCATGTCAGTATGTGGAGAGAAAATGGATACAAGTGGAAGCATTGTTTGGTAGGATAGATCGTGACCTTAGCAGCATAAAGGAGACCATCATAATCTAGAGACAAGACTTATACTCAAGTCCGGTCCTTAACCGAGCATGGGCCCCTGTCCAAGGGTTCACTATATGAGCAATGTGGAATGAAAGGAACCAATGGACATTAAAAAACATCAGCTTGGACCAAGAGATAGTGTGGGAAGGAATTAATAACAACATAAGAGAAAACATCCTCTTGGATAAATGGATGCCAGATGATTGGAAAGTGGCTCCTCAAGAAGAAATAATTCTTTAGGGCCTCCACCTAGTGCCTAGCATGGTCTCCCCAGCTTCTTGGAAATATATCCCTAGCATAGGGGACACCATCAAGATCTTAAAACCTCCTCCAGAAGGATTCATCAAAATCAACTTTGATGGAGCCTCAAAAGGAAATCTGGGGCAAGCAGGGGTTGGAGGGATTTTTTGAGATCATAAAGGCACAACAAGATTCATATATGCTTACTCCTATGGGTTTTCTAGCAATAATGAAGTGGAATTCATAGGAGTGCACCAAGGTATCCTCTTGGCCATCAGGCTAGGATACAGAAAGCTGGTAATCGAAGGAGACTCTTGTTTGGTTACGAACACTCTCAAAAAACTTAATCAAGGAACGAAGTGGAAAAAATCAGCCAAATATTGTGTACTACTTCGCATGTGTAGGGATTGGAAGATACAATAAAGAAATTTGATTATATCATCATTATCACCCATGTAAGGAGGGAAGGAAACAGAGGAGCTAACCTCCTAGAAAATTGTGGTTGTGCTCACCCAAATGAACCTATTGAATTAAGCAGGCCTCCTAATCTTAGGGAAGAACCATAGATCAAGTTGCAGAGCATCATAGACCAGGGTAGGTCAGAGGGCAGATCTCACCCATAGTTCCCAGACTTAGCTCCCCGATCGTGGTGTAACAAAGAATATCAACCCTCCCATCAGTATTAATGGTAGTGGCCTTGGGTTTGAAGCCCACCACCTTCCACATGAGAGGCAAGGGCAACAAGTTTTACTATCGCATGCAGCATGAGATGAGGTGGCGGGATAGAAGCCCATGCATGGAGCTTAAAACATGGTGGAGGAAGGCATGGGGGTTTTTTTATGATGACAAACTTTGGTGCAAGCATGACAGTGGGATAAAAAACCTCCATTGCATGTCCACCATGCTTGGTTCCTCTCCCTTGTTCATGCCATGTTTATGTTTTATAATTTGGGTCAGTATCTATCGGAGCCTAAGGGGATTAACCTGGACTGGTATAGTCTTTTGCTGCGTAGGGGAGATAAAAACCATTCTGACTCTAGTTGGAGGAAGGTTTTGGTTCTTTTGGGTCTCTTCCCTTGTATTGGAGTAGGAATTGGGAATGGCCTCAGAATGCACCCGAGTGTGAGTTTGTTGGGTAAGGGATTCCAACAAGAAGGAATGGTGAGGGGTCGGGCAATCCTGTCGGGGTATAGAGTTAATGAGCAGTCCTGGGCTGTGTTTAGTTTAGAGGCTTTGCTGGTTTATACCACCTCGAGCTACTTGGGCTCGATGCACATGGGGAATGGGAGAGGTAATTCCACCTAGGTCCGAGCAGTGGGCACCGACGCCTCCTTTGTAAATTTTGAGGGTGCGAGGTATGACGAGAGAGAGGACAGTAGAAGGGAGTTCAGGAGATTGAAGGAAGGTGGGAGTCTTTGGGTTATGGGGATAATTGATGTGATTTCTGTGACCGTCATGGACAGGGGGTGGTAGAAATTAAGAAGGGTATGAGGGCGATGGGTCCGCAGAGGGACGGGTAGGGAAGAAGTCCTGGGAAGAAGCCCCCAAGTCACCTTTCTTCTGATAACTAGGATGCATGTACCTTTGATCGTTTTCATTATATGGAATTATGCCTCTGTTTGATTATGTGGACAGGTCACCTACTCGGAAACCTAGTCAAAGACTATGGGTAGGCATGCTCCAAGAGTCCTATAGCTTGAGGCCGTGGCCAAAAAGATAAAGGGAAGGTGGTAAAAGCCCAACCCAGCTCACCCTCGAGCAAGCCGAGAGGATGGAGGCCTGCAATCGATGTGATCGAAGAGGCCGTGAAAGCATACCATGAGAACACAATAGAGGAAATTCAAAAGCTCATTGAAAAATGGGAAGCTGACATAAATAGATATGCAAAGAAAAAGATGGATACCAAGGAATGGAGAGGTTTAATACCAGATCTGGGACAAACAGGAGGAAAACTAACACAATTCAAGTAGACACTATATATTTATTGGTCTATGAAGAGAATCCTTGGTAAATCCTTGGAGAAAATCTCTATGAGCATGGTGACATTAGCCCAAGTCTTCCCAGACTACAAGAGCGAGTTTGATAAGATCAAGTTCCAGCTAAGGAAACAGGATGGGTGCCTCGAGCGTATTGACTACCAACTCTCGTGTATTTCCAAGCCTTTTGAGCAGGTTGGCACCTCATTTTAGGATTCGGCACAACTGGAGTCAACCTTGGTTCCAGATGAGGCTGAGTAGTTCATGACTCTTTTAATCTGTCTTTTTTCTTAGTATTTATATGTGGCTAGCATTTAAATTTCAAGTGTCCAGTAAATATGTTACTCAATCTATGAAGAATTGTATGTGTGATTATCCAATCTTTGTTTTCTTGGTATGACAGACCCGAAACCTTATTTTTTTGGATGGCATACCATGCCATTAGGTGGCCAACAGACTTGGTTTCCCGCTCAAGGAAGGTTGAGACCACCAAACTGGTAAATCTAGTTGTTTGTTGTTTATAAAATGAATGAAAAAGGAGTCCTACCAAGCTAACAAGAAAAAACAATATAAAATGTATGAAATTAATAACAATAACAAATTCTAAAATTACATACATACGTATATATAATGAAATAATAAAAAATATACTACGTATAATATAAAAATGCAAACCCGACCATACCATGTGCAATACTATTGGCTTCTCAATGCCAGTCCATAAAACACTATCATTAAGTTGAAGAAAAATTTAATGGCATGTGTACATATTATAGCTCTATCAAGTTGTGTGTCTCCATCAAGCTCCATAGCATGATGGAGCAATGTAGTTTAATTGAGGGTTTTATTTAGTCCTAGATGGACCTTTTAAAAGCTTGATGGAGGGCTTAAAATACCCTCACAAAGATATATTTTCAACCTTTGTAACACAATTTTTTCCATAAAAGAGTAACTCAACTCCATGTAATTCGCCCTTATTTTATTTAGAAATGACAATAATATAAAAAAATATTTATCTTAATTGGATTATTCATAAAATAGATAATTATGTATTATGGTTTTGTGTATTTATTTTCTCATGATAATAATATAAAAAGTAAATAATTGAAATAAAATATTTAGAAAACAATTACTTTGAATTTGTTGTATTTATGGTGCAAACTTACATAAATGAATTTTAGTTTTACATGTAAACATGAAAACACATAAATATTATAAAATTAATATTTGTGAGTTTAGTTCTAATTTATATATTCATAATATAAATATTTGTAAATTTTTTATGGCTATGGTGGAAATTCACATAAATAAATCCACTTGTACATGTCAACATGGCAAACACAAATTTTAACTACCCTACTTTATAGAACTTGCTTGGCATACACCACTTCTTTAAATATATGGTGATATACTCCACTTCCAATAAGATCAATAAAATTTACTCCTCTTTAACACCACATGGTAATAATGGTGCTAACTTGTCCTTCAAATATAGTGATATACTTCATTTTTAATATGATACATAAACATTTACACCACATTAACACCACATAACATAAGTGGTACCAACTTATGGTGCTAAAAGAGGCTTTTTCTTGTTTTGTTTCTAGATACCTAAATTGAAGAAGGGATATGTCATCAACTTCCAATTGTAAATAGTAAGCCCAATGCCTTAGTTGGGCTCTTTCAGTTGAGCATAACTCAATTTTATGTGAATGGAAGACTCAAACAGATTCGCAAGTTGGGCTATTCACCCTCTCCGGCAGGAAAACCATTGCAAGTTACAATTTGAACTCCACTTTTATCTACAAAAGTTAGTCCACTTTCCTCGCATCTTGGTTCATTTTAGCTCTTGGAAGAGGTTCTCTCTTCACCTTGCATATGTTTCATGTATATTTTAGGTAGCGTTTACATGGGTCTTTTTCAGAACACATATCATCTTCGGTTTATACCCAATGAGGCTTGTGGTGGTGATAGTTTGGCTATCCTAGATGCATTGTAAGTTGAATTACCTGCATTAATGCTCAACGTATTGGTAGTTCCAACAAGATGGGCATCAATAAGCTAGAGGATAGAAAAAAAAAGATTATTTTGTCATTTGATGGTACATATTTAGATTCATCTAGTATATTGGGAGCTTGAATGATTTTTTCTTCAGGCTTTGAAAGGATTCTATGCACTAGTACAAAATGGCTAATTAGTTACTAAAAAACTGACTAAAATTTGCATATAAACGACTAGTTTTCAGTCGGTGACCAATAGTAGATAATTTATAGTATCTAATAACGTGACCAATTTGTGGTCATTTTTAGCTTAGTCATTAATTGGTTATCTCAATTTTTTTATGTAGTTGTATATTTAGTCATTGATTTGGTCATTGATTTAGTCACTGATTTGGTCATTAATCTAGTCAGTACTTTAGTCACTGGTTTGGTCATTGAGTCACTAATTTAGTCATTAATTTAGTCACTGATTTAGTCATTAATTTAGTCATTGATTTAGTTATTCATTTGGTCTTTGATTTGGTCATTAATTGTCAAAATTAATGACCAAATATACAAGAAAATATATTACTATATGATCACCCGAGAAAACCAATTAATGAGCAAAGAAATATGACCAAAATATTGATCGTGTTATAAGATACTATATATTAGCTACTAATAGTCATATATATATATGCAAATTTTAGTCATTGTTTGAAACCACTTAATGATCGAAGAAATATGACTAAATCTTAGTCCTGTTATAAGATACTGTAAATTAGCTATTAATAGTCATATGTATGCAAAATTTAGTCATCATTTGTAGTCACAAATTTACTATTTGTAGTAGCCATTCATTCATTATATAAACGACTAATTTAGTAGTTTATATTCATCCCATTTACTTTCATTAATAATCATTATAAATGTCTAATTTAGTCGCATATTCATTTTATTTGTGTTCATCATTAATCAATATAAACTACTAATTTAGTAGCTTTAAATTGATTTTGTGTTCATTATTAATCAACATAAGTTAATTTGTATGATTTAAAAAATTTCATACAATGTGCATGTTCATCTAATATAAAAACACAAAGTTGCATATTTTAATTACAATACTAAACAACATCAAGTGCAACTATAAATAGTTTCAACCTCATAAATTATATTATATGAAATTTTAAAGTATTACAAAATGAGTTTCCAAATTAATATTAGTTGGACTACAATTTACACATGAAATGATGTTTCAACACTTCATAACATTATCGTTGTGTTGTCAAGGCATAACAGGTGAATTCACCAACTCTGAAGACTTGATCATCAGTCTTTATATGTGTGTCTTATGCGAGATATTGGCTCTATGGGTATCACCAGACCAGTTCTCCTCTCTCTTTTTGCATTTGTCGCTCCAATGTTATTGCTCTCCTATTTTTTCAATTCATGCTTCTTACCATCAATATTGATTTCATTTTCTGAAAACAAAACAAAATAAAATGCAGTGTAAGACATGAAAGACAATGAACACTATAATATAACATAAATTAGACTATAAATAGTTTATACAACATATACCTTAACATCAACAATGTCAAAGAAATTTTCCTTCAGCATCAATTTCTGTAAAATAAATGTCACGTTATTCTTTCCCAATTCTCAACATGCTACATACAATAAATTGAAAATCACATAAAACCGAGAGAAAACCCTTTTCTAACCAAAATAAACAAACAAACAATGTCTCTAATAAAACTTCATTATAATATTAGCAAATGAAAAGAGAGATAGTTGACCATTTGTGTTGTTTCACTTTGCCTATTTCTGTTATGAGAGTTCTCAAGCTTCAAGAGCCAAAAAATGTGAGCACGAGCTAAAAACTAACCAACCATTCACTTGTAAACATGAGAGATCACAGATAAACCACAAATTTGATCAGGCATTAAAATTGTTAGCAAACTACCTTGAAATTTTCTTCTTAAGAAATACCTCAAAATCCCCTCATTTCTAGTAAGATTCCTGGCTATGTACCTCCATCCTTGATTTCCCTTGCTATATCTTGAATAAATAATATCCCTTCAACAACTAGTTTTGTGAGAATCCTACCACGTAATTCAAGAGCCTTAGGCGCATTAATAGTAGCATCCTGGAATGAAAATAGTATAGTCTCCAACCTAGAAACATCAAAATTATATAAAGTTATAATTCATAATTTCACATGACCATAGACTGTAGCAGTCTTGAAATAAACTCAAACTTGAATAAGAACAAACACAAAATTTCAAACTACCCTTCAGTAAGTTGTCCCTGATTTAGAAAGAAAGGCTCAAACTTGCATAAATATGTATGTAGATTCCCCAAAATATCAATTTCAACATATTTCTTGACAAAAGAATCTAATATCCAAAGCGAAATAGCCTCTATGAAGCCACATAGCAGAAGATGCAAGATATCCAATAGAGGAAGCATGAGAATTCTATCTTCTTTAGCCAACATTCTTGATGCTTGTGCTGATATATATCTAGTGAATAGCAACTAGGTTCAAATGGACAGTAAACCCAAATGTTACACTTATTTTCACCTTCTTTAGCATTTTTTTCTTGGTCTAAGCAAGCTTGACAAAAATCTGCAACACTTTCTCTATGGCGCATCAGACCCCATTTAACTGCAACTTGTCATAGTCTGTATGTGGTTCTACATGGCATTCAGAAGGAAGTGGCCTGCCAGGTATGATTCCATCTTCTGTAGAAATAATATCAAACTCGACATTAGGCTTTAATTGAACCAATTTAAGCTAGGATTCTCAAAACCCTTGCTGCCCTTGGACAAATTGAAGTAACAAATAAACAAAATAACTCATTCAAAATTGACACACCTAGGGAAAGGTGGAAAAGAAAACAAATGTTAAAACAAAATACTTTTAATTTTAATAGTTCTTCATTGAAAAATGCTAAATTTCATTCTCTAGCATGTAAGTAATCAAATTGTTAAATTTGGCAACATAACAATAACCTTAAATATGCTGAAAAAAGGAACCTAGATAAATTTTCAGGAAACCATAATGCTCAGGTCATAAACTTAAAAATAGATAAGATTGCTTTATGAATAATTTTTAAAACACACTCAGTTCAATACATAATGTAGTGAAGAGCACAAAATAATTTGTTGATGATAACCTAGTAGTCAAAATCCCAAGAAATTAAAAACGAAAAACCCCAAACTA
>JAXQQM020090787.1:0-37852 GCA_034641835.2 Pinus albicaulis
ATAGGTATTTCTTAGGTGAACAGGGCATATCTTCAATTTCCATGACACATGAGAATCTTGGTTTTGTATTAGATATTTGATGCAAACACACTCAAGTGTCACAACACGTCTACTTTAATGCACAATGAAATCTACACAAATCAAGGAATAAACTAGTGCACATGATAATTTTACCTTTTTCAAACCCTTCTTCATTATATTAAAAACTACAATATGACAGGCTAGAGCTCTTGTACCATGGATCATGACCATTTACAATCACACTGATACAAGGAATGCAACTAGGGCTTGGTGTTAATCCTTTGACAACTAATCTATCCTCAAGAAGGCAACACTTGACCTACTTGCTGATGGTGGCCACACACAACCCTTTCAACCTAATTACTAATTTTTTATTTTTCAAAAAATAAAAATTAGTAATTACCTCAAGTATATCTATCTATCTATATATATTAATTAAATATTATATTTTTTTTATATTTAAAAGAAAAACAATAATTAAAACACACTTTTTATTTATTTTTCATTTAAAGTAAGATTTAATGCCACTCTATAGTTCTTTCATTTTACTTAAATTAAAATGGGAATCTAAGTTTAACTACTCCAAATTAAAATATATCCTTAAAAAAATGAAAATGCTCCTATTTAAAACTAATAATTATTCATTCGAAATTGATTTTTTCTTTAAAATAAAAAGTGATAAAACAACACGCATTTCTAAATAAAAGCGAGGTACAACATCTGAAAAAATAAGGACTGGGCTAACCATTCGACGAAATTCCCTTTGGGGTTTGCACCCCCAACGATCAGCGAAGACCTTTCGACGACCTTGTTCCCTTCGTCGCAAAGGGATGTTAACGTCTGTTAACGCGGGCAGTGAGCTGTCCATTTGGGCGCTCCATCGCCGTTTTCCAGTCCCATTTATGCAACCACACGAACCGCCCAGCTACCTCGCGTAGCCAATAGAGGGCCGAAATGACAGGATTCTGATTTCCATTTCAAATTTGAATCGACCTCCGTAAATGGGAGTAATGGCTACCTATCTACCACGACTCTGGTTTTACCATGAAAACCCATCCACTCAACAATTTGAATTATTTTTTCGGATAGCTCCTTATTCATTCTGTCAACCGCTCCTTCTTCATTTCGTCGAGTGGATTTCGATTCATTCCGTCGAGAGCACTTCATTCCTACATTCCGTCAAGTCCTCCACTTTCTATCTTTGTCATGAGGACCCTCCAGCAGCTGGACGAAAAAAATTTGAGCAAATATCAATGGTTTACACAGCATAGCCGAGAGTGGAAACAATTAGTTTATGTTTGTATATGGTGTCGGTGTGAGATTAACCTTCGAGAGCTGGAGAATTTCTTGAACAAGAGAAGAGGTTATTACTGGGATGTTAGATAGCTTAAGAAAACTGGCCAAAATAATGTCCATTCCTCTTTTGATTAGAGGTAAGAAAATTTTCCATATATTAGTAGCAATTGCAATATCTAATTCTCTAATTTTCATTTTAGTGACCTTAATTGTTTATAAACTTTTTGCGTTCATGTAATTGGTTTGTTTATTGATTTCCTGTTTCCATTTTTTCTTCCACTCTATAGAGAACTTGCATAGCACTACCTGGAGAGGGTGGAAAAATATTCGAACAGGGTACACTGGGTATAGTGTAGCTACTTCCCACCTCTTTGATTTCTTTAAATTAACAAAATTGCAATTTGTAAGCACTTCATGTTTTACAGGGTACAATGTAGCTACTTCCCACCTCTTTGATTTCTTTAAATTAACAAAATTGCAATTTGTAAGCACTTCATTTTCTGTTTCTAGTTTTTTATGAGCTTCCTTTGCTTCTTTGTGCTTCCAATTTTAGGGACCAATTTACCAAGCGCGGACATGGAGAATTAGTAGGAGCAATACGAAAGATAAGTAAATTTCCCGTTTACTGTGTTTTTCCTTTTTATATCATGCAAATTTAAAGAGATAGAGAGAGAGTGACAACTCGTTGTTGTAGTAGCGGCAACTCACTGTTATAGTAGTGGAAACAACGAGTTGCCGCCACTGTAACATGTATTGCCGCAACAGCCCAAAATTAAAATTTACCTTGTATTAACAAAATTGCAATTTGTAAGCACTTCATTTTTTATTTCTAGTTTTTAATGAGCTTCATTTGCTTATTTGTGCTTCCAATTTCAGGGACCAATTTACCAGGCATGGACAAGAACTAGTGGGAGCAATACGAAAGGTAAGTAAATTTCCCGTTTACTGTGTTTTTCCTTTTTATATAATGAAAATTTAAAGAGATAGAGAGAGAGCGGCAACTCGATGTTGCAGTAGCAGCAACAACGAGTTGCCACCATTGCAAATTTTAATTTTAAGCAGTGGCGACAACTCGTTGTTGCAGTAGCAGCAAAAATGAGTTGTTGCCACTGTAACAGTATATTGCTACAACTGCTCAAAATTAAAGTTTTATTTATTTTCATTTTTTTTATTTTTTATTAAAAAGTTCTCTAGTTTATCTATTAATGTTTTAGTTATTAATTGCTAATTTAAAGATATAGAGAGAGTGTGGCAACTCATTGTTGCATTAGCGGCAACAGTGAGTTACCACAACTATAACAGTGCATTGTCGCCATTGTAACTATTCATCTCAAAATTAAAATTTTCATTGTATTTTCAAATTCTATATTTTCAAATTTAAAGATAGAGAGAGAGAGAGAGAGAGAGTGACAACTCGTTGTTGCAGTAGCGGTAACAGTGACTTGTCACCACTATAAAAATGAATTATTTCACTATTACAGTGGTGACAAGTCATTTTTACTGCTACTGCAACAACGAGTTGTCGTTGTTGCAATAGAGTTGCCGCTACTACATTTTAACATTATAACAATATTTCATTAAATTATTTTCTTGTTTTGCATATGGTTGCAAAATGGGTTCTGGAAATCCAAATATGGTGCCACCCAAACCCAAGGCATGCACAGACAAGGTCTGTGCTTCATAATGAAGCCCTTAGCCAGGTATACCAAAACAGTGGAGAAATACCTGGCATTACTACAAACAACGAAGCATACTACCATGCTTTTATTGTTGGCTTCACAACATCACAGAGTTATGGTGCAAGTGACATTGTCACTTCCACAAACTCTGAATTAATCACCAACCAAATGAACGGTACCTACCAGGTCAAAAGACATAATTTAAAACCCCTTCACCAACAGGCAAGAATCATTGTTGCACAGTTCCAGTGTTTTGAGATTATTTACAAATATGATGTCCAAAGGGTTTCTGATTTGATACTCATTGAAGCAGCATCCAATGGACATGGATGTGCCAGATTTGTGGAGCCAGCATGTGCTCCACCAATTATTATTGATAGGAATTGATATACATGGCCTATTAATGAATGGATTGTTGTTTGATTGGTATTGGGGTTATTATGGGGGGAGTCATATTATCGTGTTCATATTTCTTGAGATAGATTGGAGCAACCTGATGTCCATAATTTTTTATGTATTTATGTATATGAGGTGTTTCTATAGATGGCCTCACTCTATTTTTTGGTGTTATATCTCAACACATGTATGTAGAAAATGTATTTTTCAGTAAAATGTTAATGGAATTACATTTTTATTATAGTTTAGTTTTGTCATTGGATTATTTGATGGATGCTTTTATTATGGCTTTTATTTTGGAAGTCAGATTCTAATGTCATTCAATTGCGCTAACACATGTACAGAAGCGTTGTCATGTATTTAATATATTTGAAAAAATGTTCTCATGTATTTATTAGTGTTTAAATTGTTATTTTACTTCTAATTACTTTACATTAAATTATATCACCTCACTTGGACAACTAATTAAGCATTGCTATTATAATTCAGTTCTCTAATTTTTATTACAGTTTAGTTATGTTATTAGATTAAGTGATGGATGCTTAATATATATAAAACATACATACTTACAATTTCATTTTACAAATGATATTTTATCTATTAACACCACTTTAAACAGAACCCAAAAATAAACAACAAAATATATAGTTTTATCAGCAAATAGAGGATTCCAAAAGATGCTACAAAACGAGACTATTTATTCATTATAATGCCTTTAATAAACCTTCACAATTCCAACTTCTATGAACATTCATTTATTAATTATCCATGAGCAGCACATGCTCCCATAATTTATACAAGTCTCTAATTTGAGTATAATGAGCTCTAATTCTTAAAGAAGTCTCTTCATTGAAAAATTATGTGAGATACCCTTAGTTAGAAGCCAACCAAGATAGCTTATATATCAATCATTATTTTTCCTTTATACATACATGGTTAAATGAAAAATGCAAATGTGACATCTTGCACTTTTGCATTCCATAGATCCAACCTCATTTAAGGGGCATAAATGTATAAATATCCAAACAAACAATCCAATTGTTGTGAATTTATCCATCATCAACATCTACAGCCACAAGGCCAGGTGTTTTGAACTGAAGCACATTTTTACATCCATGACAGCAACAACAACTTAGCCTGCAAAAAGAGAAAATAATATGAACAACTTGCAAATCAATGAAGTTAACTTGACAACCATAAACTGTAACCAACACTAGCCCAGGTCAAATTATCCTCAATGCTAACAAATTCTTTACCAAGGATGAGTGGTACATGTAAGGGGTGGTATAAACCCCAATCCATATTTAAAGCAAGTTATTTAAGGAGTCGGTATAATAAAACCCTAAATTATTATGCGACAACTCCTAAGCAATCTTTGACAGTGTACAACGGTAACGAAAATCTCTCCTGAACATGACAACAACGAAATGTCGGTGTCAAATAGGAGGCAGACATTGTGACAACACATGTCTGCATACTAGCACCACCATTAATGACTCGTCCCCATTATTAATTTATTACTGTACCCATTACCCCAACTCTTCCATTGTGCCATTGTCACACATTAGAACTCTTGCAAACAACTAGCACAACCATAGCCACTCTGAACTCTAGCTAAAGATGGGATGTGCAAGAGTACGCAGAGAAAGTGACGAAGAATTGTTAGATGCATTTCCACCCGTTAAACAATTATTTGAGCAGGTTGGCTGGATAGATTATATTCTTAGGTTTTAGGGGCATGACAATGACATAGCCCTAGAATTTTCCATGCATTACAGGGAGGGTAGATCAGAGGTAGCAAGGAAAATGGTGCATGCGAAAGAAGAAGCGATTGTAGAAGTGTCAGGGTTACCCTAGACGAGAGAAAAGTGGTTTTCACCCCGAAAACCCCAACCTAATGTTGTGAGGCATTTCCTTGAGGCAGGTGAACAACTGATCAGGAGTGGCTCAGGATATGAGAGGAATTCATTACCACAACCCTGGTTGGATGCTGCATTCCTTGTCCAGATATTTTTTACCTGTGAAGGAAGGTATGTGGTTATTTATTATGAGCACCTACACTTGTTAGACCACCTGCGTCATGGCAAGTTGCTTAACATGCCTTTATTTCTTGCAAAAAACCTAAACCAAATGGCCCCAAGTGTGGAGAAATCAAAGAGGCCACTCGAAATCCTATCCCACCAATGCCTTGTTAAACTTTTGGTGGTTGTTGCGCTGCAAAGGGAAGGGAGAACTTGGGATGAACTAGTTGGAGTACTATTGCATGTTGAAGCTGCAACTCCACCCCATGACCTCCAAGCTGCAACTCCACCCCATGACCTCTCAGCTGCAACTCTGCCCCATGACCACCCAGCTGAAACTCCACCCCATGACCTTCAAGCTGCAACTCCTCCCCATGAACTCTCAGCTGCAACTCTCCCCCATGACCCTCAGCTACAACTCCACCCCATGACCTCCTAGCTGCAACTTCCACCCCATGACCGCCTAGCTGCAACTCCGCCCCATGACCTCGCACCTGTAACTCTGCCCCATGACCTCCCACATGCAGAAATTCCCACATAACCTTTCCATATGGAAATTGAGCCGCCCAGTGTTCAAACTAAGAGGGTTTCTAGGGTTTCTGCTGCTAAATATGCACATAAAGGAGATGGCCAAGATGATGATGATGAAGTACAAATATTGGGGAGTAAACCTTCGACCAGAAGATTGAGAGGATACAGGAAAAGCCCGGTAGTAGTGCCAAAATCCAAGCAGAACAGGAGAAAGAGAGGTCGTTATTCTCTAGTTCCTGAAACCTTTCCCGTTGTTACAGAAGAAATCCAGAAGAGACAACAATAGAACAAGAGCAAGAGCGAGAGCAAGAGTATCCACAGGATGTATTGATTGAAGGAGTCATGGACCAAGGATGCATGCAACAAGGATTCATGGAAGAAGGATTAGGCCAACTTGCTGACACAAAAGAACAAGTTGATAAGCTTCCCTCTCCTAATTTTGACTATGAATACATAGCGGGACTAGTCGAACGGTACGGCTCAGATGGCCTTGTCTCAATTCAAATTTTGTATGCAAATGAAGAGGAGTACCAGCAATTGTATAGGGAAAAAGTGTTGGTCCAACCAACTGCACAACCGGAATTGTATGGGGATTATCAAGAGGAACAACCAACTTCACAACCAGAATTGTATGGGGATGATCAGGAGTACCAACCAACTACACAACCAAAATTGTATGGGGATGATTAGGAGGACCAACCAACTGAACCACAAGAATTGACAAAGAAGAACATTGAAAAATTAAGTACCTGTAAACATCTTCCTCTATATATTTCATTGTTAAGGAAGAATAGGATTCTCCAGATGAAAAACATACAACTACAGATCAAAGTTAAAACCCTAACAGATGAGCTCAGATAAAAAGAAATTTTTGATAGATTAGATTCCTTAGCCCAAGTTGCAGAGTCCATACCCATTGATGACATAGGTATTCCTTCTCTAGGGGTCTAACAAGATATACCCCTTGGGAAAAAACAGAATGATGGAATTGTTGTGCACACAGAGGACCATACCAAAATCATAGTTGTCCATACAGAGGAACAAGAATTACATATCAAATTAACAAAATAAATGGGTATAGACACATAGGAACAACAACCATATATGAAACTAACATAGGATTAGGAACCATAGATCAAACTGACCAAAGACATTGGTCAGAAAAAAGATGATGGGGAACGAAAGGATAAATTACAGCTATCTAAATACCCATATCCGGGACACCTAATACCTTACAGTGTGCACAAAAACTCACTTCGTGACCTTTACAAGATATGCGAAGAATATAAATATGAATTTTTACGAAGACATAAAAAACAATGGATGAGATGGAAAGGAGGGTGACCAAGTTGGAGAAGGATAAGAAATAACTCGGACAGATAATGGACGGTGTGCTTATTTGCAGGGCTCCTTCAACCAATTACAACGTGTACTTGACTGAAAATTTCCTTATTTTTAAAAATAATGCTATCATCGAAAATATCCCTCTCAAGGTTGAAAGCAGTGATGGTTTCAAGGAGGCATATATGACAATTTGTGATCAAGATAGAGACTTGCTCTATGAACTATACCAATATAATTTTTTGGTACATTATAATACAAAATGAAATCCCAACCATGTTATAAGGGATGTCCAATTGAGAGCCTTTGTATCGTATTTGAGAAATTAGGCCAGTTGGTTGGATGATATGAAAATTTATTTGCATAATTATGAGATCCTTTTGTGGGTTAGAGGAGAACATCCCAAACTTGTGGAGGTGATAGAAGAACATCAAAAATACATCAAATCTCCAGAAGTAGCAAAGGTTATCTCCAAGAATAGGGAGATAACCATTGCATATTGTGCACGCCGGATTCAATCATTGGAAACTAAGGCATAAGCATGATGTAAAGCAAGGTGGGATAGCTCGGGAAAACAACCCCAAAATAAAGATCCATTTAACTACCTCAACTTAAAGACAACCTTAACAAGGGTTTATCAATATATCATTGCTACGGGAAAATGTAGGAATCACTGGATAGGTCTTAGATTTCACTATCCAATGATCTGGCTTCCAACAAGGGTATATAAAAAGAAATATACGCTGACAAAAAAAGAAGACTCTGATTTCTGGAATGTAATTACGGAGACAGGAGGGTATCTTCGTCCTGATGAACCAGGGCATAGTGATTATTGTATCAACAATCTTAATGAATGTCCCCCTTCATCCATAGATTCATATTGACAGATTGGACCACCGTTGCTGACACACTGGCTCACCGTTGTTGACACACTGGCTCACAGTTTCTGACACACTGGCTCACAGTTGCTGACACACTGGCTCACCATTGCTGCAACAATGACTGACCTTTGTTGCAACACTAGCTCACCGTTACTGACACACTGGCTCATTGTTGCTCACACATTGGCTCACCGTTGTTGACACACACTCACCATTGCCGACACACTAGATCACCATTGTGACACACTGGCTCACCGTTGCAGCAACTCATAGACATAAAACACATTATATTTGATGTTGCAATATATATTACTCTCGAATTTATTTTGTTAGATATAAAAAAATCAGGTTAAATTGTGTTTGACATGTTTAGTTACAATTTCATTGCAGTTCCTCTAATAATTTTGCTACATTTCCATTTTTGTTATTCGAATTTATATATCAGATTATTGTTTGGACACCAATATATGTAACTATGCAAGTATGCAAAACCACTTGAAATTTATCTTCCATGACTTACAAAATAGTCAATGTATTAAAATACTGAGTGTAAATGCATGGAGTTATTTAATCACCTTAAATGACAATTTCATCAAATTAGAGAAATCTCCAACCATATCCTCACCACCTATCAAACACATATGGACACAATAAAAAAAAATTTAATACATCAAATACAACTAATACAGGAATGAATATTAAAATAAAATTGAAAACAAAATCGTGCATAAGAAACCTGGAAAAGAATTCATTATTGGAGAGAGGGCGACCTCGCTTGTTGAGTTGTTCAAGCTGAAACGGTTCATCTTCATCTGCTGGGATATTCAAGTCAATTTTCAATCTTGCATTTTTTTGCCTTTTTTTTCTTCTCTTTTTGGGGCTTAGGAAACTCTTCTTCCTCTTCAAAGATAACTCAAAAGCACCCAATCCAGACGTGAATTCATAATCCATAATATGAAGATTGTTGCCGTCATCCAAATTTTTTTAAACTAAAGCAGTCAATTGTTCAATCTTGGTCAATGTAGCAGGAGGAATGTTTCGAACCATGTATAAATAGCCAAATAACTCCTCCTTGGCCATCTAAAATTTTTTCAACATTTACATCAACATTGTGACTGTCCATGGCAGTTGTGTTTGCATCTTTAGGAATATTGGATATTTCCACTATATTTATCTCAGGAGGGTCATTGTATGACTCAGTTGTGCTTTGATATTTTGTAATTTGTTTGAAGCCATTGAACCATAACACAACCAGCCCACCTTTATGGCATGCTTGCATATGTTGCCACAAATAGACCATGGGAAATCACAAGTTATGAAATTTGTATGATTAAAAGTGACAAGATATTTCACATTAACTTTAGATTGACTCCTCACCTAAAAAGCATGAGACATTTTCTCATGAGGGCTGCAATCACTATATGGAATTATTTTTTCTTTTTCCATTGATGATTCCAAATGTTTCTCTTTCTTGTAATTATTTAAAAATCCTTCCTTTTTTAGAATTTCCTTAAACTGATAAAATGGTTCAACATTTGTTAGAAGAACATATAGCAACCAATCCATCCTACTAGAACATTTCTTTCTTCTATCAAATAGAAATCTTATCTTTAGGTAACAGTGATATGATTCCACATCATTGTTTGTCTGTTGATTTGCATGGGGAAAATCCCAACAACCTTTGAACCACATCCCTAATTGCATAAAATTTGGGTTAATGAAGATATTTCATCCATATTTCAAACCAAAAAGAGAAATGTAACTTAAGAGTTTTTCAACTTACAAATCTTGTCACGAGCAACCCAATTCTTGTAGAAATAGTCTAGGAACTTTTCATCATTAGCAAATTTGTTGAAGAAAGAATTAATTGCATTTCTCACTTCAGCATTGGAACAATAATTCATAATTAAAACCGAATCACTAAACATTTATTTTGCTATTTCTAGATTACTAGCCAATCGATTCACATTTTTTAACCATGCTCAATGTACGTGCCAAAAAACAAACATAGCATTGGACCTTGTGATTCTCCTGCCACATTCAATTAATTTCAAGCATGTTATTTTTGTAATAAATACAAGTTGTATTGTAAAATAAGAATATTTAAGTTACCTTAAAGCACCGATTTTAGCTAATGCATCATCAACCATGAAAGAATTGACTTTCCAACTATGATCAACTTGGTGACACCTATGCATGAGCTACTCCAACCATATCGAAATGTCCTGTGATGTATTACGTGATGCCACCACCCATGCAACTAGCACCCCACTTTGTTGGTGATCAAACACCACGAATGTGTACAATTGATACTATCACATTCAAAATACATAGATCATCAACTTCAAATCATCAATCATTATTAATACACTCACCCCATACTTGTTCGTGATGAATGTTGAATCCATGGCTATTAGGATATTATTCGATAGCTTCACCATGGTCTCCAACATCCACTTCGTCTGAATTCCAACTATAAAAGGGACATCTCCACCATTGGGCTTTTGATAAAAGAAAAAATCATTTGGGTTTTTCCTATACCAAAGGTTCACACTCATTTCATCCTTCTTATGCAACTGATAATTTCCTTTCATTAGATGATTATATATATTAACAAAATCTTTCCTACACAAAAATAAATCCCTATCTCGAGTTGCAGCATCCACATAAATATATTTTTTAAGATGCATTTTGCAAACAGAGTCAACTGGCACATCCAAGAAGAAACAACTCTCTACATATGAAACCATGTCCCTTGATAACTTTGGTTGATGCAGCACCCTAGTAGGACCTGAGGTGTCATATTGGCCATGACAAGGCGATCCTTGGCTATCTACATGCTCATACATGTTATATGTTATTATCGCAACCTCGGGGATTTGAACCATAATTTTTACAATGAAATTGCATTGACATCCCCTCCTTTTCACAAATGAGTATTTTCGCTTCATTTCAGCTTGTCCCCTTCTGTCATCAGGGCCATATGAACAAGCATAGCTACATAAAAAAGTTTGAAAACTCAATACATATGATTCCATGAAAACTAACGGAGAATTATTAAAACAAACATATATACGTAGGATTTCTAAAAAAACTTACACTTCATATAGCAAGGAAGCAGTAGCCCTTGAGCCTAGGCATTTGTTTTGTACTCATGTGAAAGAACATGGAGCATCTGGGTTCATTTCCTCTCCTTTAATAAAGTCTCCAATTCTATTTGAAGGGATTTTTGCAATCTTATCTAAGGATTCCATGTGTTTTCCTTGTACAAGAGACCAATCTAAATCTGACCAAGAGAAGATGAGATTTTCTTTAGATTTTTTCACCGGAAGGGAAATTATTGACTCCCATTTCACTTTCTTCACCATTTTTAAGCGAGTTGACACAACGGTTGACTAGAAAGTTGGCACAATGGTTGTCCAGATGGTTGACCTATGGTCCGTTATAAAATGGTCTGAATAAATTGGGTTGTGGTAAAAAAATTAAATGGCTTGTAGTAAAAAAATTAAATGGGTTGTGGTAAACAAATTATTCAGGGATTCTCACTTAAAATTACAGAGACATCTAGTTAAAAAAAAGACATTCACTAAAAAAAACGGACTGGTTTTTCCGTCGACTGAATAAATATTTTAGTAGTGGTCCATCGAGGGCTTTCATTCCATTGATATTTGTAACAGAAAGGACAATGTTTCTTTATTCGGGAATTCCCACTTAAACCAAACAGTGACATTTAACTAAATAGATACTCTCTTAAAAAAACAGAAACCACAAACCTAGTCTCCATCGAGTGAGTAACTCCTTCGATTTTTTGTTGAGCGATAGCTTTCAATCGGACTGGTGTGTAACAGGGGATGGCATGAGTATTATATTACATGAGATATACAAGGGAGGCTCGATTGATCATGGCACTACGACTCTGGCGTCTTCCTGTCAACTAGTTTGTAGGTCCCTGTTCAGATCTGGCTCGAGGAATGTGGGAAAATATTTGCATTTGTATTCATGGTTGCCCCCGTGTGTAGGTCAGGGGAACATAAATGGTGACTGGATCCTAAACGAGCTCCTTCAAACTGTAACGTCATGGGACGGAAATGGGGAGGGGCGTGGGACCTGCGTTCACTAGAGGGATTCGCTGGTCTCCAAGGGTGCAAAACCCAAAGGGCATTCCGTCAAATGGTTAGCTTACTCCTTGCATAGATCCCAGACGGGTCATAGATGGGCAGAGGAAACATAGACATATACATCAAGGAAAAACACAAGCAAAAATAAGATGCCCTTCTCCTATGTAATAACTCCACCATAATTTTTGATAATGGAGCCACATGCCAAGGGTGGGATGTGCGGGAACAATGATGAGGGAGTTAGTGCTGGACATTGGGTTCAACGATCCCCGTGTGTTTCGCGACATGGAATAACTGCCTCTCATGGATCCTAACTATGGGAATTGTAGTGGAGACTAATGCCTACGGGTTTTGGTCTAACGATAATCGTGATTCCAACAAGTGGTATCAGAGCGACAGGTCTCGAGTTCGAAACTCACCCGGCTCACGTTGGGGGGGAGATTGTTGGACATTGGGTTCAACGCTCCCCGTGTGTTTTGCGACATGGACTAACCGCCTCTCGTGGATCCTAACTCTAGCGATTGTAGCGGAGACTAACGCCTACGGGTTTTGGTCTAACGACAATCGTGATTCCAACAATTAGTAATGAAGTTATGATAAGTTTGGCCATTTTTGTTAATTGGGTTTACTTGATGGTTTACTTGGTTGATTTTATTTTATTTTATTATTATTAAAATTGAGTAATATGTTAAATTCATGCTGACTATATTTTTTTATAATAGTTTTGAATTTCCATTATACAATGATCTTTAGTTGATATTTTATCTGTTTATGGGTAAGGTAAAAAAAAAAAAAAAAATCTGATTTTGGAAATATTTAATTTAAAACATTTTAATATTAAAAATTGTTTTATATGTAAATAAATGTAAACAATGACGAATTTATAATCTATGATAAGACAACAAAATTACATCAAGATACACACATTCCTTCTTACTATGTAGCTTATACCATTTCACTTCTTGCCTCAAATTATTTAATTCTTCATGTCATCTATGCAACTTATCCCTTTTCTTTAAAAAGATCTCCATTTGCATGTTGAGTAGTAACTTCGTCCACCTATAGTTTGAGGGATACTTCATCTTGTGTGTCAATTTCTAGCGCACTAGTACTAGGTTTTCTATTCCTTCTCTACCCTTGCCTTTATTTGTAAACCATTCACCATAATCAATAAGGAAAATTTTAGGGGTTAAGTTTCATAGACAGATTAATTTTCCATGTTTTTTCCCAAAAAAATCGCTAATTTCCATTTTTTCTAAAAATGTTTTGCCCAAATTTTATAGGATAAAATTATTTTCCTTAAAATTCGTTAATATTTCAAGATTGAAATCCAATATCCATAAATTCAAGTAAATTTGTTTGGTTCCACATGGAAAAATATAATTCCTACCCTTTTTTGTTGTGATTCATTCTATGTATAGCAACTTGTTAGCTTCCTAGATTGCTTTGTGGTTGAGATATTCACTCAACCAAGAGATTGTATGTCCAAGATAGACTAGTTATCTCGAGACATAATCTGATGTATTTATATTGTATTATTATTTTCATGTGAATACAATTTTGAGTGCATTTAGAAAATATTTCTTTGTATCAAAGCTCGTATGGGCTTGGGCCTTGACCCCTCCCGGGAAAAGGGAAATAGATAATTTAGTCAATGTTTGTTTATCCATTTATTATTGGTTTAATTTCTAGAGGTACACATCAATCTAGCTATAGACGAAATCCACCCCCCTTCTTGTGTGTGGAGCTGTGTGTGGTGTAGCATTATCAAGAAGAAGGTTGTGTGTCATGTTTAGGAGGAGAGAACCTCTGTGAGGAAAAAAAGTGTGTGAGGAAGAGCTGAGCTCTGTGAGCCTCTCTTTTCTTTAATAAGCGTAGTGGAGCCATTAGCAATTGTTGGCTATTTTTCAAGTTGGTGTTTGGAAATTATTTTTCTCCCTGATTGCTGCGAAGAGCGACTAGTTTGGAGAGAGAAGTGAGACAAGTTTAGAGAGCCGCTAGTATTGTTGTTGGAGAACATTGTTTAAGAGTTATTGGAAAACACCTTTTAGTATCAGTAACAAGTATCCTTGTCAAATAGGTGAGAGGTGAATATTGTAAGGTGGTGTGTTTAGTAGGGAGAAACAACAAAGCGCATGTTAAATGGCTTAATCGGATCAAGGGTTGTGTGAGCCACGTTATTGTGGGAAGTAATCCACTTTAAGCAGATGATGTGTTTACCTATGCTTTGTAGATCAATCATGCTAGTGTGTCTCCGATCGTGACAACGTTGAGGAAGCGTCAGTAGATTGTCTGTTCACCTGGAGGACGATGGATTTGTTCACCTTGGCATACTTTCTGCTAGTGGGTTGCTGCTTGATTTCACCATTGTTGAATCCATAAGCTCGGTAGAGGGAAAAATCACCAAGTTGATTTGGATTGTGTAAACTTAGCAAACCCTGTGAACTTTTCTGAGTGTCGAAGAACGTGCAGTCCATACTATCAAGTCGTTTTTTGCTATATTCCTATATCTGACGAGGAATTGTGTATTACAGATGTTGTGGTGTAAATCTAGTGTGGTGCAGTGTTTTCGAGACCAAGGAAGTACATGGATTAATATTCCTTTGTGTGTGTTGGACAAGACATGAACGTGGATTGAACTAGTGACTGCAGGGACCTCTCACATAGGTTTGCACTGCAAACTGCTCAACAGGTAGACTGGCTCACTGAGTTTCTTCTTGCTCCTTTAAGAGACCCTATGCGAACCCATACATGAACCTACTATCACGTTCACACTTCTTTCGACTCTCTCTATGGCTTCCTTCGCCTTTTCTGGCCTACTCCGTGTCCCTCGGTGATTTCGCGAACGTCTGGAGAAATTTCGGCGATAAAAAAGAAAACAATACTACCTCAGTGGACATTCATAAAGCTCAGAGTTACAGTTTTTCTCATGCGGAACAAATACTTCTCTCTTTATTGATATTCAAAATGATTTTACAATCAGATTACAGACTTACAGACTTCAGATCTCTTTCCAGAGATTGACTGCAGTGGCATTTACCAGATTTGCTACTCAATAAATGAGCGAGCGATACTGGAGGCTATCTGGCCAGTTGCAGACTCTGTCTCAGAGAACAAACACACAAGTTTTACAGACAGACTCAATCTATGATCAGGCCACTTTAGGTTCTTGCCTATGCCGAGCACATAGACACGCAGGCTTCTCTGATCACCTAAGGACTTGAGTCTTAGCACCGTGATGCAAGCAGATCGCAAAAAATTGCGCAGATGCAGAGCAGGGAGCTTCGGCTCGACTCAAACTCAAACACAAATGACTCTAGACTCTAGACTCTCCGAATGCGTATGCCCAACAATGAGCCTTAACCCTCCTTATATAGGAAAAGAGGGGGGACAAACATTTGCTTGGTCCGTCGGATTAATGACACGTGGAGGAGAATCATGGCTTTCGGGTAACACCGAAGTGACATCCGCACCGAGAATCATCCATCCGGCACTAACATCTGAAGTGTGTGTACATTACGCTGTGTCTACCTTTTTTGTACAAGGCCCACAAGGAAACAGAATAATTATATACAGAGAGGATGCTTTTCGGACAAGTGAAAAGCCCTCGGGAAAAGACTTGTCACTGTAAACCCGTGACTGGGTATCATTACATTATGGATACTTTTGTTTTAGTGGAGCCCACTAGAACCACTTGTACTGGTTTCAGCCTGATCAAGAATAGTAATTCCGGGAAACCTGAGTCTTGGATACAGATCATCGTCCCAAGCTTTAGTATAAATTCTTCTGACAATCATGGGTTTATTTAAAATGATCTGATGTTTTACTTTGGTTAGAACCAACCATTGTAATTTCCTTTTCTTGTAGCAATTTAATATTGGGTTTACAAGTTTGTATTCAAGTTGGCTCAAATCACGGACTGTTTGACATGGACTATGAAAACATTCTCCCCAAGTGCTTTCTAGACAATCATTGCATTGGCTTTGAAAATATGATTCATAGTAGACTGGATCCATGCCATATGCTTTTAGTCCGTAAACAAACCACCAGTCACATGCCCAGGGGCATGCATAGTGGGAATGATTATCCAAGTGGGTCCAAATCTGAGCTTGGTGTGGTGAGTCTCACCGCGCCCATATTTATTCAAAAAATCCCACCAAAGTTGCTTATATCCTGCAAAATTGTACACAGTGTCTGGAAAAATCAAGTCAGGATTGTTACTTGGCCATGTCTGGTACCTTCCTCCAGTATATTCTCCAGGCCACCTTGTGCGGTTGATTGTATAAGATTTATAGTAGATTCTTGTTCTGTCACTTCCATCAGTACAAATGACTGACAAATCACAAAAATCTTGTGAGAGGGATCTTTCTGCTTCATAAGAGGTGGTCATACTTATGGAATATATCATGTCATGTATCCACTTATTTCCTTTGGGGTAGACCCGCCTTTCAGGTACAAGATGCATAATATCAGTATGGATTTGCAGATTTGCATCAAGTACTTTTGTATTTCTGAGCTGCCATGTAGGCCTCCATTTCTCTTTGTACGCAACCCATGATTCATCATCTGAAATAGACCTGAGTGTCTCTTTTTGCTGTGCATGATCCCATTCTATAATAATAACCATAACATGGTTATGATCTTCTTCTTGTTCCTGTTCTTGATGCTGGATGAATTCTCTACTGAGAAAATCTAGCAGAGAATTATCAATTCCCTTAATATGCTCAACCTTAAAATCGAAATTAGCAAACAAAGCTTGCCATCTTGCAAACTTAGCATCTTCAGGGTTCTTGATAGTTTTACTCAAAACTTTGTCTAAGGCCTTTGCATCAGTTCTGAGCAGAAAAAATTTGTTAGCTAGATGAATAGAGAACTTGTGACACAGTTCCAAGCAACCTTTACTTCTTGTTCTATTGTGGAGTAATTTTTTTCAGCTTTACTCCAAGTTCCAGAAGCATACTGCACAACCTTTTCTTCATCTTTCATACTTTTGTCAGTGGGTCTCTGTTTGAGCACACCTCCCCAACCAATATTACTGGCATCTGATTCTACAATCTTGAAATATCCATCTTCTGCAACATGAAGAATGGGGAGCTTTCTTACCTTCGCCTTGATTTGTCTGATTGATTCTGTATGAGCTTTTGTCCAAGGCTTAGGATTTTTTCTAAGTCTCTGGTTTAGGAGAGACCTGTCAATTGCACAATTTGGATAAAAATTGCTTACATAATTTAAGCAACCCAAAAATCTTTGCAGTTGGGTTTTATCCAGAATAATATCTGGAAATTTATCTGCAAATTCAATAGCATGATTTTGTAAAGCAATTAATCCATTTTCTATGGTATGCCCCAAAAATTTGATCTTAGTCTTACATAATTCCATCTTCTTCTTACTTAAGACTAAGCCATTTTTCTTCACTAATCTCATAAAAAACTTTAGATGTCTAAAATGGTCTTGAAGATTTTTAGAGAAGATTAGGAGATCATCGATGTATGCTAGAAGCCATTCTGCATAGGGTGTGAAAATAGAGTCCATTACCTTCCGAAACTTAGAAGGTGCGTGCTTCAATCCGAATGGCATCACATTCCATTCATAGTGGCCTCCAGGAATGCTGAATGCAGTTTTCCACTTGTCTTTCTCGGCTATAGCCACTTGCCATAAACTAGACTTTAGATCAAACTTAGAAAATATCTTGGCTCCTGCTATCCTTCCCAACAGATCTCCTTTGTGTGGGATAGGATAAGTATCATCTACAAGAATAGAATTAAGAGGTTTATAGTTAATGACTAACTTGGGGATGCCTCTTATCTGTTCGCTTCTTTTATTCACATAGAAGCCATAGCAGTTCCAAGGATTTCTTGACTCCCTAATCAGCTGTCTTTGCAGTAGCTGATTTATTTCTTTTTCACAGAGCTCTCAGTATTCTTTGTTCATTGGAATTGCTCTGGATTTGCATGGTCTGCCCGTATATCCGTCTTTATAGGGAAGTTCAATACTATGATGTTTCCGGTGCCAAAATGCATTTGGCTCTTCTACACAGCATTGTTCTTCAAACTGTTTCTGTAGTTCAGCAATTTGTTTTTGAACTACTGTAGAACTCAACTGGTCTTCAATTCTGATCAGGTTCTTGTGGTATTTTAGTTCTGCAAGACTATCCTCTGCTTTTTTGAGTTCCTGCATGGCTTGTACCATAGTGGATATTCTCTTCTTCGAAACATAAGGCAACTCAATTATTTTTCATTTTCCATCAGAAGTAGGCATTGTAATAAAATACCCTGCCTTATTATTTTTGGTTCTCCATGAACCATGAGGCTCTACTGCTGCAAGGAAAACATTTCCTAGGATGCAGTCAACAGGAATGTCAACCACAACAAATTGCGCTTTTAAACAGTGAGAATCAAAACAAACCATGGCTTTAGGAATCTCATATTCAAGGGTTTTGTCCCCCAACCCCACTATTTTTATTTCTGCTTTAGCCCAAAACTTGGAGGGGAAAACTTTCTTATCAAGGATGTTTACATCTGCACCTGAATCAATTAATGCAGTTACATTATAGGTCTTACCATGCACCAAAATATTCACCTTGACATGATGGTGCTGGTATTGAATAGTAAGAACCTGCATTTCTCTAAATCCAAAAAAAGGATCGGCTTTTCCTTCAGTAATTTCAACCTTTGGTTGTTCAGGAATAGAATATGAGGGAGTTCCATGAATAATATAATTAGTATTTCTGCCTGAAACAGGATGATTTTCTTCCTGTTTACCTTTTTCTAATTCAGATACTTTGAATTTGAGGGCAGAAATTTCACCTTTCAGCAAGTGTATCTCCTTACTCACCTCCCCCAAAGTGAGTGCACGAACTTTGCTTTGTTGCTGTTGACGGAGATAACTGCGTGTGTTCTTCTCATAAGAAGTATCCAAGAATAAGGACTTCTTAGAGGGTTTTGCAGAGGAGGAAGAACCAGAAGAAGACTGCAGAAAAGCATCAAGCAGGTGGTTCTTCAAATGACCATCGTCCATGGATCGGATATGGGAGAAAATATTCATATCATCCTCAACGGTTTGAGCCATGAGAACTTTAACTTTTCCTGTAAATTCATCTGCAAGCTGATCATCAGAAGAAAAACCAGAATCTGATGAAGAACAATGTTCACATTGACAATTTTCAGAATCAGGACATTCATAATAAGCATGAACTTCTTCAATATCAGATTCAGAAGAAGAATATTCAGAATTAGAGACAGAAGAAGAGTCTTCTTGGGCTTGTTGGATTAACAAGCGGGGGCAGTCTTCTATCTTGTGATAACTAGAGCCACATTGTCTACATTTGTCTTCAATCTTTACTTGTTGTTTACCTTTATTTTCTGTTGGGATTTTTGTCCCAATCCTTTTTTGGATTCTTTAGCATCAGGACATAGATTTGCAGTATGTCCTGTCTTTCCACAAATCCAGCAAGTTATTTGCTGCATCCTTTTCAACTTAACATCTTTAGGATGAATATCGTGTGGCTCGTAATAATGAGTCTTTGGGACATATTTGGGTGAGCGTCCCTTAGCAGGATTTCTGTAGATCTTGCGAGGCCTTTGAAGTGCATACAATCTTTTGCTATGTCTATGATAAGTATAAGGCTGATAACTTCTTGAAGTCTTTTTGGCCCTTTTCTTGGTCTTGCGCCTTTTCACTAATGGATCATCAATTATGATCCCATACCTGCTGTAAAAAGATTTAGTACCAGGCAATCTATTCAGTTTATCAATATATTTATTCATTTTAGAACTGGTACAAAGAGTAATCAATACTCTGGTTATTATGCTGTACATCTGACCCCATAAATATGTTTCCAGTGGCAACTAGAAAGCATCTTGTAATTTGAGAATATCTACCAACTTGGAAGGCAATGCTGCAAGGTAGACTTGCTTCCAGAGAATGTTCTTGCGGTCTTTAACCAGGAATATTCTTTGCATCCAATCTGTATGGAAATCTTCATACTGGTTAATATTGCGACATTTCAGGTTCATCAGAATCATTTCATTTTGATCTGAAATGTTTGGGTCATCTCCACAGAATGTCTGCTGAATTAATGCTGTGAGAGCACCAATCATGTTATTCATGGCTTTGCCATCTTCATGAAAACGAACATCTCCATTTTCATCTTTTAACACCTCAGCTTCCATAGAAGATATGAGAGCAGGGGAAGACTCTAGCTCCCACCATCTGGCTAGAGTTCCTGTAAAACATGGAATGATGGATTTACATGCCTCAACTTCAGATTTTCCATCTATGCACATCAACTTATACTCTATGATCATCTGATCAATGACTTGTTTGATCTGGGCAGAGGATAAGTTATCTATGTTCCATTATTTATGACTCTGATAGAAATTTTCTCTTACAGGGATTTTTCCCAGGCCATTTAAATCAGGAGGAGAGTACCTGGTATATTGGGCTTCAAGGGGCTCGTATACAGGTAAGACATGATCTTCAGATTCTGATTCATGGAACAAAGAGGTAATAGTCACTTTAAAATTTGGAGACTCTGGAGCAGATTCTTTGGGAAATAAGCTGGGAAATTTATCAACATTTTTCTGGATTTGTACAGCTTTCCCTTTGTGGACAAATCCTGAGGGGATTGGCTTGTCTGATTTCTTTTCTTTCTCTTTCTGGGTTTTTTCAGACAAGTCAGTCACAAGTTGTCGAGTAGACATAGATTGGTCTATAATACAACTTTCTACTTCACCAATCTTCTGTAATGACTTCAAAGAAAAATCTTTAAGCACTGAACAATTGTACTGTACAGAATTCAATGCCTTATTTACATCATTCAAAGAAACTTGTAAATGATCCATATAATTCTTTACAACAGAAGAAGCTTTAGAAAAATTCTTCTCTAGTCCTGTGATGGTAGTATTAGTCCAGTTTATTTGTTCATTTACAGTCTGGACTCTCCTTTCAATTCCTACCAGGTTTTCATTTTGCACTATGGGGTATGCATTAGCTGAATTTTGTCCTTCTCCTAGGACAATCCCTTTGAAAGGGGGATAGCTGGTGGATGTTTCTATGTTACTACCATCAATTGCTGTCCATGAATGACCCGTAGAAGATGTGGGTTCATTCATCAACACAACTTCTGACTCTTTGACCTTCTTCCATGAATAGAAAGAAATCCAAATCTTCCTTTCTTCCATATATTGTTTCCATTCTAAGGCTAAAGTTTTCTTTTGTTCTGGACTATGACTGACAGCAAATTCATCTGCTTCTGGGTGAGTAAACAGTGCCCAATTTATCATCTGCTTCATCCATTGAGCAGGGATTCTGTGTTTCTCACAACCATCCATAAGTGTATAAAATTTCTGGATTTCTGGGACAGATGGTTTTTTGACATCTTCTGGCAGATCTTTAAATCTGGATTCTGGAATCAGGAAATCCTTTTGATTGTAATACCCTAAGCCATGCTTATCTTTAGGGGATTGCATATTCAAAAACATCTCAGTTAGTCTGGGATCTTCATCTTGTAGAGAAGGAACAAGATGCATCATAAGTACATGATCATCTTCATGTGGGAAAGGAATATCAGAACATTTTGGGTTTGGACAGGGTGTAACTGATGTAGAAGGAGGAGCATCACCCATTCTGGGATTATGGTTCTGATGTCTTATGACCACTTCAACAAGATGATTAATATTTACAGACTGATGACATTGAGGGCATTCAACTTGTAAAGGATTGAAATTGACTAACAAAGCAAACTCAAATAAAGTTGTATGATGACAAGAAGTTTTTACAATACTGGAACATGAAGTATCTGTATAGTCAGGAGCAATGTACAATGGAGACTTTTTACATTCGGCTTCAATCCTATGCCTGTCTATTGTAGATCTTCTTGGGAAAGACAAAGTGGTTGTGGATTGATTTTCTGTGATATTAGCAGAAGTGATTTTTTGTATAGAGAGAGGCTTTGGATTTGGCACAACCCAGTGTTCAGGAAAAGATAGATCCTCCCACTTTATAGCTTGATGTTCAACCTTTTGGTTGTTAGGATCTGTCATAACTACGACACTGGTTTTTGACTCTCTGCTGGGGGCATGGAGGACTACAGGAAATAGAGTGGTGGTATGGCGAAAACAACCTCTAAATTGTATGGAAATATTATTCCTCTTTTTCTTCATATCAAATCTAGTGGTTTGGATTTGCAATTGCAAAATGTCGGCCAATGTTTCATCAAATACATATACAGAGAAGTTGGGATAACAGTCAAACCACACAGGACCATTTGATAATGGTGCAACTATTCCTCCAATTAAGGAATCTGTATACTTGTTATGTGTTAAGTCTCTGACAGTGGCTAACACATATGAATCAACTCCTTGATGGACAAGTGCTTGGATTCCTACTCTGATGCATCCGAGATGCAGGAATTGTGTGCCCAGCTTTCCAGCTTCTGCTTGAAGCTCCTTTGGATTTAATAATGGAATTAATTGTACACGATCAAAATTTTCTTCTATAGAACTAATGGATTCTTTTATTGTTATTCTAGTGGCAGCTTTTAAATGCCAAACACCAAGATCATTATAAACTTGTGAAGCAGAGATCTTGGGTAGAACCCATTTAGCCTGTGGCTCAGTTTCTTCATACAAATGATCTGACTCATTTGTGACTCGACTACTACTAGAAGCAAATATTTCTCTGAGAGGGTCTTGTTGAGCTTTATCTTGCTCTTCAAGTTCTCAGAAAGATACAGATTTTCTGAAAGGGTCCATTTGTACTACAGAAAATAAAGAGAGAATGATTATAAGAACTGACCTTTTCACAAACCAGTTGACAAACTGCACTGGCTCTGATACCAATTTTACTGCAGGGACCTCTCACACAGGTTTGCATTGCAAACTGCTCAACATGCAGACTGGCTCACTGAGTTTCTTCTTGCTCCTTTAAGAGACCCTATGCGAACCCATACACAAACCTACTATCACGTTCACACTTCTTTCGGCTCTCTCTGAGGCTTCCTTCACCTTTTTTGGCCTACTCCATGTCCCTCGGTGATTTTGCGAATGTCTGGCGAACTTTCGGCGATAAAAAAAAAAAAAACAATACTACCTCAGTGGATATTCATAAAGCTCAGAGTTACAGTTCTTCTCATGTAGAACAAATACTTCTCTCTTTATTGGAAATGCAGTTAATGTTACCGAGCTCTGGAAGAAGGCCTCCTGAAAAGATTTTTTATTTTTATCTATTTATTTATTAATTTAATTATTTATTTATTTTTATTTTTATTTATTTATTTATATATATATTTTTCGCTGGTCTGAAGACTGGTGTGAAGTGTAAGTCAAAGCTCTATTGTGGACATAACTGTCATGGGCTGGTGTAAAGGCGCTGCAAGTATGGGTAAATCTAACATAGTTAGATCTTCTTTCTAAATATGGTGTGGTTGATCTACGTCGGAGGAGTATGCATGGGGAGCTGGTGAGAAGGCATAGCAAGTAAACTATGGAAGAACACATTGTTGATTTACTACTCCTTTTGAATTGGGCTGTGCATTTCATCATTGTTTGGAGAGTGTTTCTCCACCTGAAGACGTTGTTAGAAGGAGAAATCAATCGCTTGGATCCAAGTTGAGTTTTGTTGTCGTGTTGAAGAAATAGGAAGCTTAGTTGAGCGATGAAGAAGTGCCTCTTTTGGAAAAACCATAGCTAGATGTGTTGAACATCCATTACGTGGAAGTGGAAGGACCAATGTTGAAGAGTTGATTGAGGAAGGATCAGAGTTAAGGAGCCGTGTTGAGGAGCAGCTTGCGGACCTGTTAAGGAGTTGCATCGAGGACCATCTTGCGGACCTGCGTTGAGGAGTAGCATTAGAGATTTTTGTGTTTTATGATAGGTAAATAAAAATGAGGAACAATCATCCTACATGGGTAAAGATGAAACCAAAACTTCCACTATGTCGCAAATTAGTATATGCTTTGATGAAATGAATTGTCTTCTTGAATTATTTTGGGTTTTGTAACTGAAACATGTTGAGCCTGATCAACTAAACATGTAAATGCAATTTGTTAGAATTGATCACTCTAACAATTGCAAATTGGATTTAGAAAGATTCAAGATGAAGACACCAATTTTGTATATGATTTTAGACGAAGTTGGTGAATTTTGATGGTGCCATTAGATATTAGTTGGTTGAAGGAGTAATAGATCGACAAACTAGGTAAAGGATTATGTGTTGAATAATAAAGCAGACTCAATGTTATGTTGTATGTGATTCACACATGTATTAGTAATTGAAGTATGATGTTTTTTAGTGGTCTTTGGAAAATAAGTACCTGGCAACTCCATGAATTGGAGTGTGTGATGTAAGCCTTATGAGGCATGTATACCCCCATAAAGTTCGTGGTAATATTAAAACCACTTTGGAAGTGCAGGTTTGTGGTAATCCGAAAACCACTTTGAAGTGTAGGTTTGTGGTAAGCCAAAAACCATGTGTGAGAATGAAGTGGATAGGGACTCTTGTGGGCATGGTTTATGAGTCAACCGAAAAAACCCTAAACATGGTTATGGGTAATCTGAGAAAACCCATGATGACGATGATGGAGGGGGATTTACATATACATGTACAAGTATGCAGATAATGGTTGACTGAACCATGTACACGAAGGAAATCCTAGTAAACTGGCAATTGCAATGGTTGGTACTCATGCATTATGGTAGATGGTTGTTCCTTTATATGGACGTTGGTATATTCTTTTTTGATAATGTTTTTAAACAACATGACCAAAGTCAGACTTTGTTGATTGAGATCAAGAGAAGTAGTCATTAAAGCGGGGACTTGGGAAAATTTTAATTCCTACTTGTCCTTGTTGTGATTCATTCTATGTATAGTAGTTTTTTCCTAGTATTTGATAGTTTCTTGAGCTCTAGTTGGTTGAGAGATTCTCTCCAACTAGTTAGCTTCCTATATTGGTGTGTGGTTGAGATATTCACTCAACCAAGAGATTGTATGTCTAAGATAGAATAATTATCTCGAGACATAACCTTATGTATATGTATTGTATTATTATTTTCACGTGAATACAATTTTGAGTGCATTTAGAAAATATTTTGTTCCTATAAAAATATGGCCCATTTCTAGATATTAAGTCTCTTTCCATCTAGTTTGGAAGTAGAAAAAATAAAACTCTCTTTCACAAAAATAATGAGATAACCGACTTTTGATCAAACCATATTACCTCTTTTGAATATGATTTGTCATGGCCTTAATAGACGTCCAAACCTAAGTAAATCGATGAACTAGAGCCTCACTTGTGAGATTCAAAGCCATTTGTCACATTTTTGCAAGAGGAATTGGTACCTTTGGGATCCCTTCTATACTTTTTTATAAAATGAAATAGGTTGCTCTTTATTGACGTGTAAACATCAATATTCAAATATGGAGGGAGGGGGAGAGAGTAGGAGAACATTCGCCCATAAAGTTATAAGAATGTTCAATATACAAGGGTTTCAAATTTATCTTTTTGTACCGCTCTACTTTAAAAATGAAATATTTGAACTCAATATTTCTTATTTGATAAAGTAACTTTCAAACAAAGATACTAATATTAAATATAGAAATAATATTATAATGTATATTGACATAAATAGCAAATATTAATAAAATATTAATAAAAAATTAAAATATTTAAAAACTCCAATATTTCTAATTTTATAGTTTGGTACTTTCTACTAATCCCTATTTCTCTTTATATCATCTATATTAAAGATTTAGGATTTCATTTAATTCAAACTAAATGCAATATAATGTTTTATTTATGTTATTTTAATAATACTTTATAATTTTTTTTTTAATTGTTCACCTAATAATTATTAATAGTTAAATTAAAATTATGAAAATCTTATTCCAAAAACACATGTCTATCAACATAACTATAATTAAAATTAAAATACATATTATATTATTGTATAACAAATTAATATTTAACAAAATATTAAATTATAATTAATCATATTATTTTATTAATATTTATAATTTTTTTTCCTCTTATCATTTATATTAAAAAATTTAATATCTATTATATAATATAAACCAATTCTATTCAATATAAATTTTTAATCATATTATTTAACAAATACTTTCTAATAATGTTTATCTATATTAAATAGATACATATTTGTTTATATAATTTATTTAATATTTATGCAATATAAAGTTTAATATATACACACAAATAAGATGAAGATATGCAATTTTCCTTTTGTTGTTTGGGAAGATTTTATATAGATAGTGTAGGTAACGGTAAAGTTGAATGGGCAAGGTTTATGTGAATTTTATATAAAACCATCCTCTTTCTTTGTTTCTTTTTTAAAAGTGTTTTGGGTTTTAAAAGGATTTGATTTCAAAGTTATTGTAGAAATTATATAACTAATGTGTTAAATACATTCAATATTATCTTGATCACATACTATTTGACTTCATGCACAATACAGAATCTCTACTACCATTGATCATCATATGCGGAAATTAAATCAATTGCATGCACACATTAAAACCATAAAAAATTCACACACATTAACACAGTGATTTATGGGAAAGCTTAAAGCTGAAGACCCCCAACTATCTGTATATTATATGCCATAGAGATCATGTAACAATCATCATACAAAGCTTCTCACAAGCTCTCAATACAATACAATCGCTACACACTAATCAGGTCCTGATCTAGAAAATCCATGCACTGATCTCTACCACCTGCTAGCTTGCCTCTACTGTGCAATCCCTACTGAAGAATGGCTCTGAATGAACTCGAATCCTCCTGGCTTGCACTGTGTCATCCTCATTGGCATCTCCATCAATGTGTGGTGCAAAATCATGCAACACTAAAGTCACAACTGATAGTCTACTTGCTCTTTCACCTATCTCTCCACTGGTCTCCACTGAAACTGTCCATGCACTGTAGTTAATTGATGTATTCTTCAGTTGATTAATGAGTTAATATTTAGTGAATTAATTATTAATTAATTCACACCACTCTCACTAGTGTATCAATCAGTTAGACTAGATACAACTAGCTCAACTGTGTCTAACTGAGTTAAACTGAACACAACTCCAACAACTACTTCTACAACTCCACCAAACTATGTCACATGAGTTTGTAATGTCCCAAATGGGGAAATTTTTTCTTTGCTGGGAATATCTTCAGATATTCCTAATTTCCATCTCTGGGAGTATTAACAATCAACACTGAACTATTTCAGAGATTGACTGCAGGGGCATTTACTGGATATTTCACCTTCACAAGGAAGGATGAGATCCAGAGTCCATCTGGCCCACTAGAAGACTCTGCCAATAGAACTTGTCAAGAGCTAATAATTCCCTTCAAGGAATTTCTGCAACAGCTACCCATGAGGACGCTATATAAGGAACCTCATGTGAAAATAAGGCCATCCAATGTTGGGATGCCTTAGAACATATCTGATACAAACTCCCTACAGAATATAAGCTCTAAGAAATAACCCTAAGCAGGTTATTCAGATCTCCCATCAACAAGTACAGTGAAATAATGCTCAATGAGAAAATCTTCAGCAACATTAAAGCTTCAATATGTAACAGCAGTGAAATGATGCACCATATAATGTAAGAAGAGTAAAAATATGATATATAATGTGTAGCAGCAAATATTATATAAAATCCTTGAGGGAAATACCTCTCAGGGTGAGTGCAAATCAACCTCGAAGGAAGATATACTTGCAATGAAGGAAATACACTGCTACATAATCCAACTACTCTACAACTGCGTAGTCCATAGAGGAAAATGTCTGCAATCTAATATATATGAGATGATATGACATTACATGCTCAAATAAAGATGGGGGAGCAAGATCTCAACCCCGGAAAACATTATTGCATCAATCCTCCAAGGGATTGGCTAAAATACACAAAACTAGAAAATGCCAGAGTTGCAGTGTAGCTACTGCAACTCAAATATAATAAAACATAGGAGAAGGAAGAAGATGCTGCAATAAACAATGAAACCTCCTCCAATTATCTCCAAAGTGAAGGAGCTGATCTCCTTCCTGAAGATTGCACTCACTAGTGCACAAAATGAGCTCCACCTGCAAACCCTCTCTGAGAATAACGCTGTAAGAAGAAGGGATTGCGCTGGGCATGAGAGAAACACATATGGCCTGATGCCAAATCTGCAATATGAGCTCCGGAAATCCCCTTTGTTGATTTCCTAGAGAAGGAATGAGCTTCCCCTCTACAAACCAACTTCGGAAGTGAGATGATGAAGGTCCCTCACTGCAACACCAACAACTCCAGCATTCTCTTGCTGCAAGAATAACGCAATAGCTGTAGATGACTGCCTTGGCTTCAAGCCATGTTGTGAGGAAGATGAAGAACAATCTCTCCATGGCCTCCCATGGGAGAGAAGGGCATTCCTAAACAGGAATCCCTCTTGTGCTAAACAGCAACAAGTTGAAGAGAGCTTCAACTTCGAATTCTATCTCCAAGCATGATCTCCACAATGGCTCTCCTTCATCTTTTATTCAATGTGTGCATGGACCCCACTCACATTAGGGTTTCTCCCATTTGAATTTTCCCTCCACTCCAACTACGCAATATTCTTGTGCAAGCTTCCCCTCTTAGGGTACGTTGTTGACTTTGGTCAACCATGATCTAGCTCACTTGACTTTGGTCCCTTTTCACACTTGGGCTACTAACTTAAGCCACTTAAGAGACTTTTTGCACCGTAGGAGTGTTTATTAAAATGCTACATGGGTTCCCTCACCCACTTATTCACTTTTATTAACATAAAAGTAAAATTAATTTCCCAAATACTTTATTGCAAAATTTGGGACATTACAGAGTTCTAACTGAAGTCTCCATGCAATAGCTCCACTTAACCCTCAGGAATAGCGCAATTCCTTCTATCAGCTCCTGTGCCACATATGTGTACTTAACTGAAGTGCTCCAAGAGAATAAGATAATGTTTAGAGTCCAAATATTATTAAGAGCTAATAATATTCGACATATCTATTTTTAGACTGGCAATCTAAAAATAGATTCCACCCTGTATATCTAAAAATAGAAGTCCATCTATTTTTCCGACTTGACCAACCATCCACAAATAGCATCCTGCAACTCATAGAATATAATTGACATGTCTAAAAATAGACTATGTGCCAAAAATAGCCCGCGGGCCCACTTAGTGAAGGCGACTTCTTTCCACTAAGCTCATCATCTTGTTGCAATCTCAACACTCCCTCTCAACAAGATAGGGACTATCTACCACCCCGATCCTGCCTCTATGGTATTAGAATTTGCTCCTGGTGAGCGCCTTCGTCAAGATATCAGCATCCTGATCCTCCGTAGGAATGTAAGAAAGTAACATGATCTTCCACTGCACACAATCTATGATATGATGATACTGGATGTTAATGTGTTTAGATCTATCATGAAATACTGGATTAACTGAGAGTTTAATGCAACTCTGATTATCACAATATATCACCGTAGGATCTAAGTGTGAATTGAACAACCCGACCAGGATCTTCCTCATCCATATAGCCTCGCATGCAGCCAAACTTGCTGCCATGTACTCGACCTCCGCTGAACTGAGTGCCACAGATATTTGTTTCCTACTGTACCAAGAAACTATTGTAGACCCGATACTGAAAATCCCTCCATATGTGCTCTTTCTATCCGTTGGGCTCCCTGCCCAATCTGCATTCGTGAAGCCATGCAACCTCACCTCATCCGACTGTCTGTACCAAAGTCCATATCCTGATGTGCCCCTGAGATATCTCAATACATGCTTCCCCGCCTTCCAAAAGAGCTTGGTAGGCTTAACCATAGCTTGTGAAAGCTGGTTAATAGCATAGCATATGTACGGTCATGTATTGACTAGATACATGAGCGAACCAACCAACTGTCCATAAACAGTGGCATCCACTACCTCTGCCGATGTAGCATCCTCTTTCCTCCAACCACCAGGAAGAGGAGTGTCGATAGGCTTGCAGCCTTGCATGTTGAACTTCTCCAGTATCTCTCGGGCATACTTGCCTTGAGACATAAACAATCCATCACTGCGCTGCCAAATTTCCAATCCCAGGAAATAATGAAGGAGGCCCAAGTCCTTCATCTCAAACTCCTTTGCAAGATTAGCCTTGCATGAGAGTATCAACTATTCATCACTGGTCAGTATCAAATCATCTACATAAAGTACAATGATCAGCAACTTACCCTCAACCACTATCTGGTACAGGTTTGGATCCACCTCACTCTTGGTAAAACCAAGTCCGATGAAATAACTTTCTATCCGTGTGTACCAAGCACGAGGTGCTTGTTTCAACCCATACAACGCTCTTTTGAGCCTGCACACATGCGACTCACTGCTGAAGATCTCGAAACCATTGGGCTGCTCTATGTACATCTCCTCCTCAATGACTCCACTGAGGAACGCAGTCTTCACATCCATCTGATGAATGTGCCACCCCATCTGCACTGAGAGAGCTAGGATGCTCAGTATGGAAGAATACCTTGCGACAGGTGTAAAGGTTTCTTCATAGTCGATCCCCTCAATCTGTGAGAAGCCTTGTTAGCACCAGCTGAAATTTCTGTACGCTCCCATTAGCAGCTTGCTTCACTTTGTAGATCCATCTCTAACCTACCACTGATTTCCCTTCCGGCCTTGGGACAATCTCCCATGCACTGTTTCTGACAATCAAATCATACTCTTCCACCATGGCATCTACCCATGCAGGGTCCTCCACAGCTTCCTCGAAAGAGGATGGCTCTATCGCCGACATACTCTCTCATTGTGAGCCATGTATCCAAGATACTCCACGTGACTGCCTTTTCTCAAGGCTTTAAGGACAGGTGCTCCTAAAATCTTCTCTCGCATTCGATTCAGACCTTTCATAGCTGCAGGTTTTGTAGGCTCAAGCCCAATATCTTTTGTATAAGCGCTCGCATGAGTGGTTTCTTCCACCCATGAACCTCCCCAGTTGATCCACATCCTGAGGCTCATCCTTAGGAACTAATAGCTCCTCATCTGCATGCAAGTGTAGCTCCCTCTCAAGCGAACACTTCATGGCTTTCTTCTCATGAAATTTGATACCCCATCGCACAACAGTCTTCCGACTGTCTATAAAATACACACGATAGTTGTGGGGTGTATCAGTGTACCCCAAAAATATCCCAACCTCTGCGGTCGGCTCCAGCTTCCTCCTAGCATCCTTCGTCACATGAATGTAAACATGTGAGCCAAAAATCTTCGAATGAGAAATATCAGGCTTCTTACCAGAAAACGCCTCCTCGGGTGTACTCATGCCAAGTATCCTATGAGGACAACGGTTTTTCACATAAACCGCAGTATTCCATGCCTCAGCCCAAAAGTGTATGGGAAGGCCCTGATCATGCAAAATTTCTCGTGCAGCACCCACGATCGTTCTATTCTTTCGCTCTGCGACCCCATTCTGTTGTGGGTTATGAGGCGCTATGAACTCTCTTCGAATTCCTTCTGCGCTACAAAAGTCCTTGAATTCGCCAGAGATGAATTCACCACCATTGTCACTCCTAAGAGCCTTCACCTACTTCCCTGACTCTTTCTCCACCAGTGCCTTGAACTCACAAAACTTTGAATATGTCGTGCTCTTCTTCTCCATGAAGAAGATCTAGCACTTACGAGAAAAGTCATCAACAAATATCACATAATACTTGTGTTTTTCTGTCGAAACTACTGAGAAAAGTCCACACACGTCTGTGTGAATTCTCTCAAGGATCGTCATGGCACGAATATCCTTCTCATGAAAGGTGGATTTCACAATTTTCCTAAAGTACATCCCTTGCACTGATCTGATTGAACAAGTGTACCTTTGGGAAGCTCGGTAGAAATCTACTGCAAAATTTTCAAAGCACCATGGTGAAGATGGCCCAATCTCCTGTGCCATAGCTCGCCCTTATCCTGGCTCACCACTCCTTTTGCTTTGCCTACCATTGCTACACATCCATCTACCTGCAATTGATAAAGGTTCTTAAATTGAACCCCTATCCTCCAGGTTTCACTAGTTTCCTTACTGCGCAGGAAAGCCTTTCCCTCGCTAAAGACAACATCATATCCCTTGTCTTCCAACATGGCCATCGAGATCAGATTCTTCTTCAATCCTAGAACATGCATGCCATCCTTCAATATGAAATGTTTACTAGACTTCCTCTCAAAGGAAATGGTCCCGATACCAGTTGCACTGTATCTACCATCATCGCCCATCTCGATGTGCACTCCAAGATCCTTCTCATCCAGATCACTGAACAAATATTTGTCTTCGGTCATATCAAAAGACACACCACTCTCAAGAAACCACACTAAACCCATCACACTTGATACCAAGCATGCGATCAACAAAAAATCCAGCTCAAACTGCGAAGCTAAGGCCTCTGTAGCTGCAGATCCAGTAGCCTACTTATTTTTCTTCTTATGTGGACAATTAGTGGCGTAATATCCGTGTTGGTGACAGTGAAAGCACTTCACCTTGGACATGTCCTGCTTCTTGACTTTTGCACCGGATTGAGAAGAATTTTTCTTGCTCTTCCCCTTCCTTGCTTTGGCAGCCAAAGTGAAATTTTCTTCATCTTCATTCTTCAATGAAGATCCATCCTTGGTACTCTGCCTTATCTCCTCCCGCACAAGATCTGACCAAAGTCGCTCCCATCCCGATAGTTTCTCTCGACCATTGACAGAGTTCTCGTAGGAATTCCAACTCTTTGGAAGCCCAAGGAGAGCCAAGATCACCAAGTCCTCTTCATCTACAGTAACCCCCACATTTCCCAGCTCATCCCTGCACTGGAAAAACTTCGTGAGGTACTTGGGTATACTTTCACCCTTCTCCATTTTTATTTTCCTGAGCTTATCCTTGAGCGCCAACTTCCTATGGTCGCTCTTGCTTTGGAACAAGTCTGTCAAAGATTTCCACATAAATAATGGAGAAACTTTACCATGAAGGCTAGACACTATGTGATCCTTCACACCTTCCAACAGAATCCTTCGACATTTTGTTGTCTTCTTTTGCCATGCGTTAAGTGCGGCAGCATCACTAGAAGCAGGTTTTGGAATTTTTGCATCTATGAATTCCTTCAACCCATTATCCTCTATCACCACCTCCATCTTGTCCTTCCATGAAATATAATTTGAGCTGCTCTCAAGGGCATACTTCAATCGCAATCCGTTGAAAGACATCTCAACTTCGACACCAAGAAAACACTGCTGCAAATTCAAATTCCACCAGCACAAATCTCAACCGCTTCAATGCTTTGCAATTGCTACAATGATCAATATCGCTCTGATACAATGTATAAATGATATAACTAATGCGTTATACATCCAATATTCTCCTGATCACACACTATTTGACTTCATGCACAATACATAATCTCTACTACCATTGATCATCATATGCGGAAATTAAATCAATTGCATGCACACATTAAAACCATAAAAAATTCACACACATTAACACAGTGATTTATGGGAAAGCTTAAAGCTGAAGACCCCCAACTATCTATATAATATATGCCATATAGATCATGTAACAATCATCATACAAAGCTTCTCACAAGCTCTCAGTACAATACAATTGCTACACACTAATCAGGTCCTGATCTAGCAAATCCATGCACCGATCTCTGCCACTTGCTAGCCTACCTCTACTGTGCAATCCCTGCTGAAGAATGGCTATGAATGAACAAGAATCCTCCTGGCTTGCACTGCACAATTGTCATTGGCATCTCCATTAATGTGTGGTGTAAAATCATGCAACACTATAGTCACAGCTGATAGTCTACTTGCTCTTTCACCTATCTCTCCACTGGTCTCCACTGAAATTGTCCATGCACTGTAGTTAACTGATGTATTCTTCAGTTGATTAATGATTTAATATTTAGTGAATTAATTATTAATTAATTCACACCACTCACACTAGTGTATCAATCAATTAGACTATATACAACTAGCTCAACTGTGTCTAACTGAGTTAAACTGAACACAACTCCACCAACTACTTCTACAAATCCACCAAACTCTGTCACATGAGTTCTAACTGAAGTCTCCATGCAATAGCTCCACTTAACCCTCAGGAATAGCGTAATTCCTTCTGTCAGCTCCTGTGCCACATCTGTGCACTTAACTGAAGTGCTCCAAGAGAATAAGATAATGTTTAGAGTCCAAATATTATTAAGAGCTAATAATATTCAACATATCTATTTTTAGACTGGCAATCTAAAAATATATTCCGCCCAGTATGTATAAAAATATAAGTCCATCTATTTTTCCAACTTGACCAGCCATCCACAAATATCATCCTACAACTCATAGAATATGATCGACATGTCTAAAAATAGACATAGTCTAAAAATAGACTATGCGCCAAAAATAGCCTGCGGGCCCACTTAGTGAAGGCGACTTCTTTCCACTAATCTCATCATCTTGTTGCAATCTCAACATTTATATGTGGTGGTAAAGCAAAAAAAATTTGCTAGTTAACTTGTTGAATTTCAATAACGATGGACTTTAGATTTATTAGAAAATATAATCTTCACTTGATTGGTACATGTTTTTTTTTTGTAGTACGTAAGGGTTTTTAGTCTTTGTTGTCAAATGGCATAGGACTATAGTAATTGAATGTACTGCTTAGTATTAATGTCGGTTGAAGTTACTATAAAATTTTCAGTCATTTCATAAAGCAACGTCCATGTCTTCTTATTAAACTACCGCAATAATTTTGAGGACCAATGAAATACATGAAATACCTGGTTTATAAGCATTTATTGCTATGTTATAACCATGGAAAAGCTCATCTGAATGGACATTTTACATACCAAGGCTTAGAAAGTGATTATTTTGGTTAGTCAACACATAAGCACATGTGTCAACACTTTTGTGTGGCGTGTGTTGTCTATTTCATGTTAGGTATCTTTGGTTCTAGGCATTGTTTTTTAAGCTTTCGACTTTGGTCAAGCTATAGGAAAGCAAGCACTAACACTCAAGCAATAACACTCAACCTCATAGCCTCACACATAGCTTTCGACAACAAAATCAACAACACAATATGGCACATTATCATAGTCTGGTGCCTTCCTCCAAAAATATTTCGAAGTACAATATTTTTCTACACTTATGTGTTCTTCCAAGTTTCACAGTAAAAATAATTTTCTATACTTTTGTGTTCTTCAAGGTTTCATAGCACTAGTGTTTTTATGCACTTCTATGATTTTCTAATTTCTTTTTCTTTGTAGGAAAAAAAAAAAATATTTACTAATTCAAGCAGAAATGCAAAATATAGATTGATATATAGAAAGAAGGCTTACGGTTTCATTATGGCCTAATTAATTGAAATTACATGCACTGCTCCACGCTAGTTTGTTTGGTTTCATAGTACCAGTGCTTTTTTGCGCTTCTATGCTTTTCTAATTGCTTTTTTCTTTGTAGGAAAAAAGTAATATATTCACTATTTCAAGTAGAAATGCAAAATATAGATTGATATATAGAAGGAAACCTTACGGTTTCATTTTGGCCTAATTAATAAAGAAATTATTGGCTGATTTTTGCCTGCTTGAACATTTTTTTTCTTCTGTACTTCATATGTTGATTTATTTTTAGTTCCTAACTTCCTATAACTAGTTTTCGGTTTTGTTTAAGATAAAGTTGTGTACATATCATTTTCTTTTCTCCATCGTAGATTTATTAGTCCATAAGACTGTGTTGTTTTCTACTGCAAAGCTAACTTCCCTACTCCAAGCACTTCCCTTAACTCCAAGATTTTCCGTTTATGTTTTCCTGTGAAGAAAGAAGAGATTGAAACGTCTCACCGGGCTGGGTGATCAGACCCAACCTATCATACTTTCACTAACAAGAAGGATATCTAAAAAGCATCACATTTGGATATTGAATAGAGGGGACACGTCAATGAGGAATTCAAAGGAGGATATCCATGAAGCATCACATCTAGATTTTGAATAGAGAGGACACATCGATGAAGAATTCACATGAGGCATTTTCAACAGTTTCCTTCAATTGTTTCACTTTGGAAACATCAAGCTCAATTGTGCATGTTGTTCTTTTTCCAAGCAATGTTGTCACAAAACATCATCTTTCAAGGAATAAATTTCACACATCCAAATTTTGATTTCAATCTAACATGCGTTGATCAACCAAATGCAAATAAGACAACTTTCAAACAGGTTAGGTGACAATGTGTTGTATGAAATACATATACTATTCTAAGCCTCATAACTCAGGTGTTAGAATTCCAAATACTCTCTCTCTGACGGATTTGGTATCTTGATTTGCTATAAAAACCCAAGAAGGAATAGTGCAAAGTACAACCTCATGAATCTTTTGTTTCCCTCGATGGCCACTAGGTTAATCGTATAAATCTCAAACTCAAATTCTTGGAGTTACCTCTTTCTGTAGGATCCATGCGAGACAAGAGCTGCTAATTGACGATGAATGTCTCTGTGCGACTTTATGCTTCAGTGTAGTCTTCATCGCCATCGCATCATCACTTTCATCCTTCCCATTACAAACTCACATCCAATGTTTAAGAGTGTTTTAGAATTGTCTTGTCGTCAAATAGTCAGGCTTATCAAGTGCTACATGCACATTATTAGACTCATTTTCCTAACATTTATTCTCCTTATAAATATATGGATTCACAGGTGATAATGTTTCTCCACATCAAGCCAAATACAAGCATCATACGGTTTGGAAAAGGGACAAAATTATCACCCCGATTTATTGGGCCATTTAAAGTCCTAGAAAAAGTTGGACCTGTCACCTATCATCTTGTAGTGCCACCCCACTTGCAAAAAAATAATAATGTATTTCATGTATCTGTCTCACGACACTATATAGCTGACAAATCTCATAACCTTCAATGGAAGGAACTGCAGGTATCAGACGAGGGAACGATTATGTATACTGAAACGTAGGGTTCGACAGCTCATGAACCTTCTAGTAGACCAAGTTAAGGTCCAATGGGACAAGTACAGCCCTGGATCAGATACTTGGGAAGATACAGAGGCCATATGTCAAAGATATCCCAACTTGTGCTAAATTTTGAGGAACTAAAAACCTTATTTGTATATAGCTACTCTATTTTGGATACTTGAGATTTTTATTATGAAATATCACATAAAAATGAATTTTATTTTGTGGGTACATGGATACCCATAAGGATATGATGTTTACTTGACTCCACTGGTACATGATATATGTTATTTCTTAACTTTGTTGGTACATGGATACCAATATGGAATATATCATTTAATTAACATTGCAGGAATATAAAAAATAGATCATGGACTATGTTATAAATGAAGATATCTATAAATTTGTTTCATTTCTGCATATCAATATGATTTGATAGAATCGAAATAAAAGAATAACTACACTTTAATATGAAAGTGTTGAAGCCCCAGAAATTGGGTCTACAACAAGGGGGATACCCACCCGGTCTGGACCTTGGTTAGCAGCTCCTTTTCCGTTTGGTGTAGTGGGTCCGACTGGGGATAATGGGACCAGTTTCCCA
>JAXQQM020068820.1:0-76496 GCA_034641835.2 Pinus albicaulis
TTACTCGTTTTGGTGTCCCAAGGGAAATTGTTACAGATCAAGGAGCTCAATTTACATCAAGGCTAGTGGAGAAAATGATGGAGAGGTACAAAATCAGGCATAGAAAATCTACTCCTTATCATCCACAAGCAAATGGTCAAGTGGAATCTACTAATAAGGTCGTTGAAGGAATCCTAACAAAGACTATTCATTTACATAGAAGAGATTGTGTAGATAGGCTTCCTGAAGCCTTGTGGGCCTATAGAACTACATGGAGAAACACAACAGGCCATACTCCTTATGAACTTGTTTATGGAAAGCAAGTTTTGTTTCCCATAGAGTTCCAGATTCAAACTTTCAAAATGGCAGTTCAGCTAGGACTTGATTTAACGAAGGCACAAAAGCATAGATTGGAGCAAATTAATGAATTGGATGAGATCAGACAAGATGCAGTTCAGAAAACAAGTCTAGTCCAACAGCAAAGGACTAGATGGCATGAAAAGTACATCAAAGAGAAGAAGTTCAAAGAAGGTGACTGGGCTCTCTTGTTTGATTCAAAATTCAAGGATTTTCAAGGTAAATTTCAAACACATTGGCTTGGGCCATATGAAATTGTTGAAATTTTTGACAATGGAGCAGTAAAAATCAGGACAATAGATGAATAAGAGGTCACTTTTCTTGTGAATGGTCATAGATTGAAGCTGTATCACAAACCACTCTGAAGAGAAGAATTTGTTAAGAAGTTCCAAGAAAACAGTGATGTGAAGTTAATGAAGAAGAATCTTTCTTCTTCATCAACTTGATTGAATTTTCTGAAGCATTTCTTTTGAAAAAAATAAAAAATAAAAAATAAAAATAAAAATAAAAATAAAGGTATAAACATGAAAACCAATCATTGATTGGCATGTTTATACAGAAAAGATAGGGTGAAAATCAGAGTTTTTCTGACACTCTAACTTTTCCCATTTTGTTTTTGCAAGCAGTTGTTACAAAATCATAAGTTCAAATCCATTGTACTTATGATCCATTTCATTTCATTTCATTCCATTCACTTATCCATCCATACTCCATTTCATTTATTCATTCATACTTCACTTCATTCCATATATCATTCATCTCATTCCATACTCCATCCACCTCATTTCCATGTCAAAATTCAAAGTTTGATGTCTTGCTGCAAATGAATAACACATGTCATGGATTGCAGGCCATTTCTTATATTCTTCCACTCCATTTCATTGAATTCATTCCATTTCATCATCCACTTCATACATATCATGACTCATCATCCATCTTCATTCATATAACATCTCACTTATATCCCAAACCACTCCATTCCATGATTAAAATACTCTACAGGTACATTCTGCAGCTTAATAGACATTCTGCAGTTGATCAGACTTTCCGCAGCCAGACAGTCATTCCGCAGCTACAGATCCTGAAGACACTAATCAACAGACATTTGAATTGCAACAAAGATGATCCAGTATATCCATGAATAAGAAGAATAAAAAAGGTTTATGAAGACTCCTCCAAAGGAGAACAAAGAAGACAAAGACCACAAAAAGCAAATGAAAAGCAAAGGTAACAATTTTTCATTATAATGGCATATCATGAACTTTAGCATAGTTTTAGTTATGAATCATTCGAAAAAGTTGTTTTGATTATTTTTATTGATCATGTCCAATATACCCTCCACAAACTTTGGATAAAAATCTCTCATTTCAAATTCTATACCCGACATCATTTAAGCGGTTAAAAAGGCTGAAGTGTTTGATTTCCTCACGTAACCCAGCCAAATCACTTAATGATGATCCTTTTTCCGCTGTAAAAAAAATCTCCGCATTCTTTTCACTCATTAATTTGTTTTTTTCACCTCACTTCATTAACTCATTCCGTAACTACCTCCATCACTCCATTCCGTAGCCAGCCCTTCATCATTTCATTCCGAGATATCCCTATCACCGTGAGCAGAGGTATATCAATTTGAAATATCAAACCACTATCACCGTGAGCAGAGATTAAAACATTATCACCGTGAGCAGAGACTGAAGCACTGTCAGCATGAGCAGAGATTGAAGCCATTATCACCGAGAAATAGAGGCATATCAGTGTGGAATTTGAAGCCATTATCACCGAGAAACAGAGGTATATCAGTGTGGAATTTGAAGTTATTGTCACTATCAACCAGAGGTATATCAGTTTGAAGATTGAAGCCATTGTCACCGAGAACCAGACGTATATCAGTTTGAAGATTGAAGCCATTGTCACTGTGAACAAGAAGTATACCAGTTTGAAGGTTGAAGTTATTTTTTTTTTCCGTGGGCAGAAAGAAGTATTAATCTGAAGATTGAAGAAAGAATTATGGGTTTCATTGTAAGAACTGAACCAGTGGGTACAAAATACCTGGAAGGCTACCCTCAAAGTAGAGAAATGTTGCAACAGGTAGGATGGCTACAATTTCTTGAGAAATTTAATGGCTTGCACAAAGAAGTCACTAAAACATTTGCAAGGTCATTTCAAGGAGCTGAGGTTGAAGTGGGAGATGTTAAATTCACTGTCACTGAAGTTTTCATTGCAGAAGCTACATGATTGCTTAGAAATGGAGAGAGATGGTTCAAAAACAGAGAATTCCATAATGAATCCTGGAAGCAAATTCTAAAATCACCAGGTATGGATGTCACTGTGTTTAAGAAGGGAATTCCAAGTTCTGCATTGAAAAATAAATGGAGAAACATACTGCTTATTCTGCAAAAATTTATTACATGTGAAGGTAGATATGGCACATTTTATGTTTACCATATTAGACTGATAATGCATTTTCTGGAGGAAGAGTTAAACTTACCCTATTTCTTGCTTTAAAGTTTGAAAAAGATGGCTTCTTGTGTTCAAAGAAGGGTCCAATTCTTAGAGACAACTCTATACCATCATGGCTTGGTTAAGATTTTAATTGAACACCATTTAGCCAAAACAAATGATACTTGGGATAATTTCTTGATAAGAAATAATTTTGAAGAGCCAAAAGAGCCCTGACCCGAACAACAGCCTACAAGGAGAAGCAGAAAATGGAGAGCCTCAAAAATTGAAATTGAAAAAACAATACAGGAAAGTAGTGAGGAAATAATCTCAGAGAAGTTGACTCAAATTAAGAGACAACTTAAGAAAGAGAGGGTAATCAGAAAATCTGCCACAGAAAAAGGAGAGGGATCATCCCAGCCAAGAAGAAGCCATAGACTCAGGGGGAAATTAAGGAAAACTCAGATCAAACAAACAGGGGTGATAAATATAGAAGATGAGGAAACATCTATTGAAGAAGATGTTGAAGAGGATTTTAATGAAGAAACCCCTGAAATTGACCCTGTTCAGCAAGAAGTTTATGACTATGTTGAAACATTGGAAAGGAAAGCTTCAGAGAGTAGAGATAGAACCCCTAGTCCACCACTGTCCGAAATAGATGTGTTAAGAAGGGATAGGTATGAGCTGGAAATACTTAATAGACACATCAAAAATGAGAATGATATTCTGAAGGAACAAGTCAAACTCAAAACCAATATGAACTCAACCTTATCTCTACATATGGACAAAGTAGAAAAGGCTAATGAAAAGTTGAAAAAGAGGAACAAGAAGCTAATCAGGGCACTTATCAACTTAAGGTTCAAACTCGTCATCAGAAAACCCAGAAGATATTTAGCTTCTAGGCAAAGAAGAAGGAGAGGATTAGATGTTCTTGCAGAAGTCTCGGAGTTTATGGAATAAATTGCATGAGGACATGCAAGAAGATAGCAGTGGGGGTATGTTGAGCCCCAAGATTGTGCTTTCTTTCATCTTACTTTACCTCATTTTCCTTTGTCCATTGTTATCCCAGACCCAATTGATCAAGGAAATTAGTTAAAATTACTTTTAGAATGATGAACATGGCTAACTTGCTAAGTTTTGTGATTTTTGTCATTGTAATGCATTTTGACCGGAACAAGCTGCAGAATGCAGACATTCCGTAGCTAACCGAAAATTCTGCAGCTGTCTTCATGTTTAGGCATGTTCCAGGTGTCCTTTCAAGAAAAACCACATATGGGTATATTCCACGTCATGTCCACATCGTTCATTGCTCACCATGAAGGAAGAAACGAATTCTGGACGTGGTTTTGGTACGTGGGAACACATTTAAGAAGGCAGACTTCTAATAGGACTGTCTTAGTCCAGATGTCCTTTTTCTCTTTACGTTGCCATCTTTAAGAGTCCTAATGTGATTTTGATAAGGAAAGACAAGGATCCTTGTATTGTTGCAAGTTCTGTTATGTACATTTGTTATAAAAACACTTGGGAAACCGAGAGATAGGCTAGATTTTGCTCTGGATTTTTCTTAGATTTTATGCTACATTTTTGAAGACGCAGATTACTCTGTTCAAGTTATTTCTCCTTTAATGAAGAAGACAACATTGTTTTGAAAGCGTTCATTTGATTTGGAGTTAGATTCCGTCTGGTGGTAGAGGGCCCCTGCCTCCTACACGACTTTACTTTCGTAATTTAGATAAGTATCTTAGTTGTTTTTACATTTTTGAAGTTTGAATTCGTAGTTGTTTTCATTAGCCACTATAGTTATACTTGTTCTAAGAACTCTTCCAAAAGAAGAAACTCTTCCAAAAGATCATGATAATGAATGAGAAATGGCTATAGTGTTGTAGGATTTAATTGTAATTTCTTTTGTTCACTATCACAATTGAACTTAGACTAAGAAAACTCTTCCAAAAAATCCTTATGATGTCTAAGACATGTCTGTGATACTGAATGTTTTAGTTGTTTGTTTTCACTAGGTAACATAGCTTTTCTTGCTCTTAAAACGCTCTTCCAAAATATCATAATGATGGGTAGGAGATAGCTATGATATCTTAGTTTTTAATTGCTTTCAGCCTTTATGTTTGCATTTGCACTGAATTGTATAGTCAGGATTGTTCTAAGAAACTCTTCCAAAATACCAATCATGATGGACAAAACAGACTGTATAATCCCATAGACTAATGCATAATAACTTAGTTAGGATACTCCGGAGTCTAATTGCATTTAACTCATGCTCTGTTATTTGTTTTAAGTTTGATAATGGCTTACTAGTTCAGCACTGTTTTAGACTAGTGACATCTTAAGTTCAGTTTTAGCTTAACTCATTGCATTTTCACTCCACATTTAGTTTTCATCCACTGCATATTAGATTACTTCAGTTGTTAAACTTAACAAAACAACCTTCATTATTTACAAAACCTCTTCTTGTTCCAAATCTATAATCGATTCATAACCCTATGAACAGAAGACAATATTATTTCAAGGCCTGAAGTACTTTTGCAACTTCCCTTATCATCTCACAAACAAACATTTCCTCAAAAGACTATTTTAAAAATCTATAACCTTTGAGTGAAGTGTAGTGGTATCAAACTAAGTTGCAGAATAGAGTTAGGAACTAGTCTTAGAGTAGAAGATCCTATGATGTCAACAATATTTTTCTCCAAATATGTCTCTACAAATCTTTAATCATGGATAAAATATTGTCTCATTATAAGCTGATGGTTTAATTGTTTAGATTAGGAGAATTTGTATAATTAGCTGACCATTTCTCAAACTCTAGGGGAAGATTTATAAGCAACAGAGGCAGAAGTTTGATTTCTAGAACACCACTTGTTTCATCTAGATCCAGAGCTAGTACACCTTCAACTCAAACCCATCTTCCATCCTTTACTGATCCTGGACTTCTAGAAGATCTAAGGTCATCTATTCCATTAGAGAAACCTTCCACTTCATCCACTGAACCTGCCATAGAAGAAGATTTAAAAACTCCTGTTAGGGACACAAACCTTTCCACTTCCACAGGAGAGTCAACCATGGCAGAAGAAGGAGGAGGAGGAGTATTTAATGGAGAACACACACTATTTGGAGGTAGAGGTAGAGGTAGAGGAGAAGGAGGTAGAGGTGCAGATGGAGGAAGAGGTAGAAGAGAAATAGGAAGCTCTTTTGGGTTCCCTATAATTGATGAAGAAACCAATACAACCATGAAAAACATTTCACCCTCTGTCTTTCCAAACTTCTATGGACTTAAAACTGAAGATCCTGAAACCTTCTTATTTGAATTTGAAGTTCCGTGTAGAACTTATGACTACTTACAAGATGCTCAAAAACTGAAATTATTTCCTTCAACTTTGAAAGGAGCAGCATTGAAGTGGTTTATGAGTCTGATCAATAGTTCTATTAGAACATGGGAAGACATGAAACAAGCATTTCTAGAGAGGTATCTGGATTATTTTATGCCGGTCAATCATAAGGAAGAAGTGTTGAAGATGTTACAAAAAGAAGATGAAAACTTGGAAGATTTGTTGGAGAGATTTCATTACAACATCAAAAGAGCAAAAATGGAAAACCTAGATCAAGACACCTTAAAAGCTCTTTTGTTAAAAACAATTAGGGATGAGTGGTTGGATATCCTTAACATGATGGGAAAAGGGGATATATCACAACTCACATTACCTGAAATATCTGAGTTATGTATCAACCTTTCAAGAGGGAAATCTAAAACTGCCAAAGGTCCAAGAGATCCTGCTCTTGCAAGGGTAAGTAAATCTGCTTCTGGGACAGTAAGTAGATCAGAAATAGGACACATGCTTGATGATTTTAAATCTGACATCTTAGGGAGTCTTAGTGAACAAATAGACACCCTCAAGATACAAAACAAGCAAAAGGCTGAATCCGATGCCTTGGCAATCTTTTGTCCCAAATGTAGAAAGAAACATGCCTTGAGAGAGTGTCCTTTGGATGTAAAAGTTGTAGAAACCTGTGTCATTTGTTCTGAAAAACATGAGACCAAGAATTGTCCTTCCCTTCCTGGTCTCAAAGCTGTCTTTCAAGAGGAAACTCCTACAAATTCCACAGAATCTCTCAATTTTGTCTCTAGAAGGCCTTGGCAAGGACCTCAAACACAAGGATTCCATGATCAAATGTATAATCAACCTCCACCTTGGAATTCTTGGCAGCAACCTTGGCCTCAATTTCAAAATCAATCTCCAGCTTGGGCATAAGGATCACAAAGTCCCTATGGAAGATACTCCCCATACTATCAGTATCCACCATCCTATCCACCATACCCACATTTTTATCCTCAAAATCCTCAACAAAATTTTCAAAAAAATCCTCAACAACATCATCAGAACCAACCACATCAAAATCAACCACTTTCATTACCATTCCCTCAAAAATCAAATCAATTGCCTGCTCAACCCATACCAAACCCCAATAATAAGAACCCTCAGAATACATACATGATAGAAGGCCAACAATTTCCAACTTATTTAATTGCTCCTTTAGACCTTAGTGATGTTCAACTGAGGTCTGGAAGAATACTTGAAAAGAGGAAACCTTCTATGATCATACAAGAACAAGATAATTCTGAGGAAGACTCCCTACAGGTGAATAAAAGTCTTGAGGAAGACACATTCTTTCAAGACCCAAGCACTGAAAAACTAAAACAAAAAGATTCAATAAATCCAACTCTTGTATTAGAGCAACCATCTACATCTACTTCTATACCTCCTTTTCCGGAAAGATTACAAATTGATAGAGGTATAGAAAAACAAATCATGGTGCCTAATTATGATTTCTTAGATGAGCTGAGAAATGTTTGCATTAAAATTCCATTATTGCAAGCCATCAAGGAAATCCCAATTTTAGCCAAAACAATAAAGGAGTTGAGTATGAAGAAAACAAGAAAAAGAATAAGAGAAACAAAGAAAATTCAACTGGCAGGAAAAATAGCAGACATTATGATGGGCAAGATTTCTATTCCAAAGTATCTTGACCCAGGAAATCCAGTTGTCAAAATTCACATCAATGGAATTGAAATCCAAAACACACTCATTGATTTAGGAGCAACAATCAATATCATGAGTAGACAAATCATGGATAAATTGAAACTTCCTAATCTTCTCTTTACACCCACACTATTACAATTAGCAGATAGATCTGTGATCAAACCAGATGGGGTAATAGAAGACATTCCAATGTCCCTAGATTCTTGGGAGTACCCTGTGGATTTCATGATCCTAACTCCTAAGAATAATCTAGGAGGCCATCCTGTTATATTAGGAAGACCTTGGTTGGCTACAGCTGATGCTTTTATTAGTTGTAGGTCCGGTGATATGTATATTTCTGATGGTAGTTCAACTAACAAATTCACTTTATATCCTCCAGCTAGGACAATTACAGATCTAGATGACACTCAATGGATAGAGGATGAAGAATATTTACAACCACTCTTCACAATTTCAGAAATTAGTGAAGATAATCAAATTCTGAATACTCTAGAAAACTTTAAATCCTCTCCATAACACAAATATGAATCATTTCAGGAGGGATCCAATATTGAATTTTTGTCATCTAGGCAGATGTCTCTTCATTCTATGGATAAATTTGGCAGCTCTACAAGTGAGATTTTTCCAGGAAAAACTTTGAACATAAACAAGAACCTAGAAAAATCTCAACAAGAAGAGTTAGTCAAAGTATTACAGAGACATTCTTCTGCATATGCATGGGAATACACTAACATGAAAGGGATAAGCCCCAAGACTTGCACTCATCACATCTATATAGAGGAAAATTGCAAACCAATCAGACAACCTCAAAGACGGATGAATCCAAATCTTAGGGAAATTGTTAAAGAAGAATTGCAAAAATTATTAAATGTCAACTTCATATATCCTATTTCAGATAGTCAGTGGGTTTCTCCTTTGGTAATTGTGCCAAAGAAAAATGGAAAATGGAGGGTGTGTGTTGACTACCGGGAACTAAACAAAGCTACTCTTAAAGACCATTTTCCCTTACCTTTCATAGATCAAGTGTTAGATACATTAGCTGACAAAAAGTACTTCTCATTCGTAGATGGGTTTAGTGGTTACAATCAAATCCAAGTAGCACTTGAAGATCAAGACAAAACCACATTTACCTGTCCTTGGGGTACCTATGCTTACCGAGTATTGCCATTTGGATTATGCAATGCACCTGCAACATTCTAAAGGGCAGTATTAGGAATTTTTTCAGATCTAATACATGATTGTGTAGAGGTGTACATGGATGATTTCACAGTTTATGGAAACTCATTTGAAGAAGCTTTAGAAAACTTGGAAAAAGTTTTAAAGAGATGTCAGGAAGAAAATCTTTCACTTAGTCATGAAAAATGTTTTATGATGTTTACTAAAGGTATTGTTTTAGGGCATCACATTTCAGGAGATGGGATTAGAGTTGATGAGTCAAAAGTTGAAGTCATCTCTAACTTATCTATTCCAAGTTGTCAAAGAGATGTTAGAAGTTTTCTAGGATTTACAGGATATTATTGGAGATTTATAGAAAACTTCACCAAGATAGCATCTCCACTCTTCAAATTGCTTACCAAAGACTGTGAATTCAAATGGACTTCTGATTGCCAGTTAGCTTTTGAAACCCTGAAAACCAAAATTTTTGAAGCACCTATATTAAGGGGACCTAACTGGAAGTTACCTTTTCATATCTCGACAGATGCTTCCGATACAGCTCTAGGAGCAGTATTGGGACAAAAAGATTTGATTCCATATGCCATCTATTATACTAGTAAAAATTTGACTCATGCAGAGTTAAACTATACTGTAACTGAAAAAGAGTTCTTAGCTGTTGTTCATGCCATAAATAAATTTAGACACTATATAACAGGCTATGAAACTTTTGTTCACACTGATCATTCTGCAATTAGATACTTAATGAACAAATCAATTACTAATGGCAGATTCATAAGATGGTTATTGCTTTTACAAGAATTCAACATTACCATTCTAGATAGGCTTGGAAAACAAAACACAGTAGCTGATTTCCTATCTAGACTCCAAAACATCAAAGATGACACTCCAGTTGAAGATCAATTTCCTGATGAATATCTTTTTGCAATTTCTACTCAAACTCCTTGGTTTGCTGACATTGTTAATTATTTAGTTTCAGGAAAATTTCCTTCAATAATGAATGCAAGAGATAAAAGAAAAATCATTTATGACAGTGCAAAATATTCATGGGTTGCTAATGAGTTGTACAAGATAGGTCCATATTTTATCATTAGGAGATGTGTTCGGGAAGATGAGATGCCTGAGATTCTCAAAGCATGTCATGATGAACCTTGTGGTGGACACTTTGCTGATAAGAGGACAACCTATAAGATCCTTCATTTAGGATATTATTGGCCATCCATTTTCAAAGATGCTAAAGAGCATGTCAAAGGTGTGACAGTTGCAAAAGGGTAGGGAAACCTTCTCCTTCAGGTGAGATGCCATTGCAGCCTCAGGTACATATTGAACCTTTTGAAAAATGGGCTTTGGATTTTTTAGGACCTATTAGTCCTCCATCAAGACAAAAGAGATATATATTAGTTTGCACTGATTATGTTACCAAATGGGTAGAAGCCAAGCCATTACTTGTTGCTAATGAAGCATCTGTAGTTAATTTTCTTTTTGAGGATATTTTTACTCGTTTTGGTGTCCCAAGGGAAATTGTTACAGATCAAGGAGCTCAATTTACATCAAGGCTAGTGGAGCAAATGATGGAGAGGTACAAAATCAGACATAGAAAATCTACTCCTTATCATCCAGAAGCAAATGGTCAAGTGGAATCTACTAATAATGTCATTGAAGGAATCCTAACAAAGACTGTTCATTTACATAGAAGAGATTGGGTAGATAGGCTTCCTGAAGCCTTGTGGGCCTATAGAACTACATGGAGAAACACAACAGGCCATACTCCTTATGAGCTTGTTTATGGAAAGCAAGTTTTGTTCCCCATAGAGTTCCAGATTCAGACTTTCAAAATGGCAGTTCAGCTAGGACTTGATTTAACGGAGGCACAAAAGCATAGACTGGAGCAGATTAATGAATTGGATGAGATCAGACAAGATGCAGTTCAGAAAACAAGTCTAGTCCAACAACAAAGGACTAGATGGCATGACAAATACATCAAAGAGAAGAAATTCAAAGAAGGTGACTGGGCTCTCTTGTTTGATTCAAAATTCAAGGATTTTCAAGGTAAATTTCAAACACATTGGCTTGGGCCATATGAAATTGTTGAAATTTTTGACAATGGAGCAGTAAAAATCAAGACAATAGATGAAGAAGAGGTCACTTTTCTTGTGAATGGTCATAGATTGAAGCTGTATCACAAACCACTCTCAAGAGAAGAATTTTTCAAGAAGTTCCAAGAAAACAATGATGTGAAGTTAATGAAGAAGAATCTTTCTTCTTCATCAACTTGATTGAATTTTCTGAAGCATTTCTTTAAAAAAAAAAAAATAATAATAATAATAATAATAATAAAAATAAGGTATAAACATGAAAACCAATCATTGATTGGCATGTTTATACAGAAAAGATAGGGTGAAAATCAAAGTTTTTCTGACACTCTAACTTTTCCCATTTTGTTTTTGCAAGCAGCTGTTACAAAATCATAAGTTCAGATCCATTGTACTTATGATCCATTTCATTTCATTTCATTCCATTCACTTATCCATCCATACTCCATTTCATTTATTCATTCATACTTCACTTCATTCCATATATCATTCATCTCATTCCATACTCCATCCACCTCATTTCCATGTCAAAATTCAAAGTTTGATGTCTTGCTGCAAATGAATAACAAATGTCATGGATTGCAGGGCAGTTCTTATGTTCTTCCACTCCATTTCATAAACTGAATCCATTCCATTTCATCATCCACTTCATACATATCATAACTCATCATCCATCTTCATTCATGCCATATAACATTTCACTTATATCCCAAACCACTCCATTCCATGATTAAAATGCTCTACAGGTACATTGTGCAGCTTAACAGACATTCTGCAACTGATCAGACTTTCCGCAGCCAGATAGTCATTCCGCAGCTACAAATCCTGAAGGCACTAATCAACAGACATTTGAATTGCAACAAGATGATCCAGTGTATCCATGAATAAGAAGAATCAAGAAGGATTATGAAGACTCTTCCAAAGGAGAACAAAGAAGACAAAGACCACAAAAAGAAAATGAAAAGCAAAGGTAACAAGTTTTGATTATAATGGCATATCATAAACTTTAGCATAGTTTTAGTTATGAATCATTCGAAAAAGTTGTTTTGATTATTTTTATTGATCATGTCCAATATACCCTCCACAAACTTTGGATAAAAATCTCTCATTTCAAATTCTATACCCGACATCATTTAAGCGGTTAAAAAGGCTGAAGTGTTTGATTTCTTCACGTCACCCAACCAAATCATTCAATGATGATTTTCTTTTCCGTTGTAAAAATCTCCGCAGTCTTTTCACTCATTAATTCGTTTTCTCCACCTCACTCCATTAACTCATTCCGTAACTACTTCCATCACTCCATTCTGTAGCCAGCCCTTCATTCCTCAAAACAGAGATATCCCTATCACCGTGAGCAGAGCAAAGGGTATATCAGTTTGAATATCAAAGCACTATCACTGTGAGCAGAGATTGAGCATTATCACTGTAAACGCAGAGGTATAACAGTGTGGAATTTGAAGCCATTTGTCACCGAGAGACAGAGGTATAGCAGTGTGGAATTTGAAGCCATTTTTCACCGAGAGACAGAGGTATAGCAGTGTGGAATTTGAAGCCATTTATCACCGAGAGACAGAGATATATCAGTGTGGAATTTGAAGCCATTGTCACTGTCAACTAGAGGCATATCAGTCCGAAGTTTGAAGCCATTGTTACTATTAACCAGAGGTATATCAGTCCGAAGTTTGAAGCCATTGTCACCGAGAACCAGAGGTATATCAATTCGAAGGTGGAAGTTATTGCTTCTGTGGGAAGAAAGAAGTATTAATCTGAAGATTGAAGAAAGAATTATGGGTTTCATTGTAAGAACTGAACCAGTGGGTACAAAATACCTGGAAGGCTACCCTCAATGTAAAGAAATGTTGCAACAGGTAGGATGGCTACAATTTCTTGAGAAATTTAATGGCTTCCACAAAGAAGTCACTAAAACATTTGCAAGGTCATTCAAAGGAGCCGAGGTCGAAGTTGGAGATGTTAAATTCACTTTCACAGAGGTTTTTATTGCAGAAGCAATAGGATTTCTTAGACATGGAGAGAGATGGTTTAAAAACAGAGAATTTCATAATGAATCATGGAAGCAAATCCTAAAATCCCCAGGTATGGATGTCACTGTGTTTAAAAAGGGAATTCCAAGTTCTGCATTAAAAAATAAATGGAGAAACATATTGCTTATTCTACAAAAAATTATCACTTGTGAAGGTAGATATGGCACATTTTATGTTTACCATATTAGGTTGATAATGCATTTTCTGGAGGAAGAGCTAAATTTGCCCTATTTATTGCTTCAAAGTTTAAAAAAGATGGCTTCTGGTGTTCAAAGGAGAGTCCAATTCCTAGAGACAACTCTATACCATCATGGCTTGGTTAAGATTTTAATTGAACACCATTTAGCCAAAACAAAAGATACTTGGGATAATTTCTTGATAAGAAATCATTTTGAGGAACCAAAAGAGCCCTCACCTGAACAACAGCCTACAAGGAGAAGCAGAAAATGGAGAGCCTCTAAAATTGAAATTGACAAAACAGTACAGGAAAGTAGTGAGGAAATAATCTCAGAGAAGTTGACTCAAATTAAGAGACAACTTAAGAAAGAGAGGGTAATCAGAAAATCTGCCACAGAAAAAGGAGAGGGACCATCCTAGCCAAGAAGAAGCCATAGACTCAGGGGAAAACTAAGGAAAACTTAGATCAAACAAATAGGGGTGATAAATATAGAAGATGAGGAAACATCTATTGAAGAAGATGTTGAAGAGGATTTTAATGAAGAAACCCCTGAAATTGACCCTGCTCTTCGTTGTGTAACCAGCTCCAAAAAGAGAAGAAAAGAGATATCAACGCCTTAGAAAATGAGCCACTTCGAGGGGGCAACCTCCAATACATTACATAAATGAACAATTCTTGGATGATACAATTCACAAAACCTCCTTTCTATATATAGGAGTCCATGGGGCCATACTGTAATCCTAGTGGGCCACAATGTAATCCTAGCCGACCTAACAATAATAATTTAAGGGCACAATAATAACAAAATGGGGGTTACAAGGGTACAATAATAACAATAAGGGGTTTACACTAACAATAATAAGGGGCTATACTAGTGATATATGGACCTAACATGCCCCTCTCCTTCAAAAAAGTGTTGTCCTCAACACTTGAGTAGCTCCGGGTGCTTCTGTATAAAATTCTCATCCTCCCATGTAGAATCTTCAGTGGGTAAGTTCTTCCACTTGATGAGATACTCTGAAATTGATCGATTCCGTAGTTGTCGAGTTCTTGTTTCCATGACCGCTTCTGGTTCCATTATGATTTTTCCTTCCTCATCAAGTTCTGGCAATATTGTTTGAACTGGAAGATTTTCACCTATAACTTTCTTTAAGCATGAAACATGGAAAACTAGATGTACTCGCGAAAAAGCAGGAAGCTCCAATTTGTATGCCATAGTACCAATCTTTTGCAACACCTTGTAAGGACCATAGTACTTTGGCGATAATTTATTATCCTTCTTAGCTTGCTTGAGGAACATTTTTTTATATGGTTGTAGCCGTAAAAATACCCAATCCCCTACATCAAAACTTCTCTCGCTGCGATGTTGATCTGCCTGTTGTTTCATTCGATTTTGTGCCAAATTCAGGTTATCCTTTAAGAGTTGGAGAACTTCTTGCTGATGCTCGATGTGATCTTCCACTGCTTGAACCTTAGAATTTTCCCTTAAAGATGATGTGATCGATGGTGGATGATATCCATAAAGTGCCATAAATGGGGTCATTTTTGCTGCAGTATGGAAGGAAGTGTTATACCACCATTCAGCAAGAGGTAACCACTCGACCCATTGTGTTTGTTTATCAGATACAAAACAACGAAGATATCCTTCCAAACATTTATTTACTATCTCAGTTTGACCATCAGATTGAGGATGATAAGATGAGCTTTGAGCTAATTGAGTACCCAAACAAGAAAATAACTCCGTCCAAAAATTTCCAGTAAAAATGGGATCTCTGTCGCTCACAATAACCCTTGGGCTTCCATGTAGCTTTTGAATTCTATTCATAAATGTAGTAGCAACTGTACTTGCTTTAAATGGATGAGATAATGCACAAAAGTGTGCATACTTGGTAAGTCTATCAACTACCACCATGATGACACTCTTCCTTCGGACTTAGGTAAACCTGTGATAAAATCCATTGAAATCTCCTCCCAACGTTGACTTGGAATGGATAAAGGTTGTAGAAGTCCCGGGGTCTTAATTGTTTCCACTTTATTCTGCTGGCAAACCAAACATTCCGCCACAAACTTTCAAATATCAGATTTAAGGCCATCCCAAAAAAATTCTTTCTTCACCCTGTGGTAAGTTTTTAAAAATCCTGAGTGTCCTCCTAAAGGAGAAGTGTGCACTTCTAGAAGAATCTTTTGTTTTAGTTGGGAATTCTTACAAAGATATAAGCGATCTTTGTACCATAAGGAATCATTTTTCCAACTAAATGTATCAGATGTACTAGGATCTTGCCGCAACTTTTGAATGAGTGTCCATACATCTTTGTCCTTCTTCCATTCATCTCTTGCTTCAGTTATCCAATCTGGTTGGATAATAGAAATGGCACAAAGCAATGCTTCCACCTCTTCATTATTTCTTGAGAGTGCATCTGCAACAACATTCAACTTTCCTTTTTTGTAGATTATTTCAAAGTCATAACCCAACATCTTTGTGACCCATTTTTGTTGTTCTTCCGACGATAGTCTTTGTTCCAAAAAGTGTTTAAGACTATCATGATCAGTTTTTACCTTGAAGTGTCTTCCCATTAGGTAAGTTCGCCATTTCCTTAGTGCATGCAGTATTGCTAACATTTCCTTCTCATAAATAGGTTTCTGTAAATACTTTCCTTTGATTGGACGACTTTCAAAAGAAATGGGTCTTCCTTCCCGCATTAAAACTGCACCAATTCCATTTCCTGAGGCATCACATTCCACAATAAAGGTTTTTGTGAAGTCTGGTGTAGCTAAGACCGGTGCTAGGCACATTGCCTCTTAAGACGTTCAAAGGCCTTAGTTGCTTCAGGAGTCCATGAAAATGCATCTTTCTTCAATAATGTTGTTAGAGGTGCTGCTATTCTCCCATAATTCTTAACAAACTTGCGATAATACCCTGTTAACCCGAGAAATCCTCGCAACTGCTTTATGGTTGTGGGAACTTTCCATTCCCTAATGGCTTTAATTTTGTTAGGATCCACTTTAACACCCTCGTGAGATACAATATGACCCAGATATTCCACCTCTTGTACTCCAAAGAAACATTTGGACTTTTTTGCATATAATTGTTTCTCCTGCAATAGTTTGAGCACCCTGTCAACATGTACAACATGATCCTTCCAAGACCTGCTGTAGATTAGTATATCATCAAAAAATACTAGCACAAATTTTCTAAGGAAGGGTTTGAAAATGGAATTCATCAACCCTGAAATGTAGAAGGTGCATTGGTAAGGCCAAAAGGCATGACCAAAAATTCATAATGACCCTCATGAGTTCGAAATGCTGTTTTTGGAATATCTTCAGTCTTCATTCTAATTTGATGATATCCCGAACGAAGATCCAACTTGGTAAAATAAATTGCTCCATGTAATTCATCCAATAATTCATCAATCATAGGAATGGGAAATTTGTCTTTAATGGTGAGCTTATTGAGCTTCCTATAATCCGGACACATTCGCCATGATCCATCCTTCTTGTGTACCAATACTACAGGAGCAGAGAAAGAACTTTGACTAGGTTGAATTATACCCGCCTCTAACATTTCTGCAATCATACGTTCAATTTCGCTCTATTGGAAGTAAGGATATCTATAAGGCCTGATGTTTGGAGGAACACTTCCTGGAATCAAATGAATAGCATGATCATGATCACGAATAGGTGGGAGTCCTTTTGGAGTTTCAAACACCTTGGAATGATTGTCCAAGACTTGTTGGAGATCTGCAGAAATAGATGATTTTGATGTCGGAACTTCTAGAGAGCATAATTGTGCAATTACGCCTCGTCGTTCTTTCTTTAGAAGCTTTGTCATGACATTAGAGCTTATTATCCTTCCTGGCTTCCCCGCAATACCCCGTAATTCGACTTCCTTTCCTTCTGAAAAAAATTTCAAGAAAAGTTCTTGAAAATTAAAAGCTACCTGAATCAATCAACACTATTACCCTTTTCTTCTTTATATGTCCTTCTATCTTGAGAGTTTGAGGAGTGGTAATTCCTGCCAGTGCATTACACGATATGGTCGGATTCATTTCTTCCTCTTCTAGGGGTGGTTCCCGGTGTATATCCTCTTCTTGTTCATTTTCTTCTTCTTCTTCACAATCTATGTAAAATAATTTCTTCTCAGCACACTTATGACCTTTAGTGTATTTGCTATCAAAACTATAGCAAAGCCCTTTTGCTCTTTTTTCTTCCAATTGTTGTGGTGTCAACCTTGTAGGTTGTGGAAATCTAGGCATAGCAACACTTCCTTCTTTATAGAATTGAGTGGTAGGCTTCCTTGCCGCCATAATTTTACATTCAAATTTTCTTGCCAACCTGAATGCCTTCTCCAATGAATTAGGTTCCAAAACACGAACTTCATGTTGGATGTTATCCTTTAGAGTACCTATGAAGAGATCAATCCTGTGTTCCTCTGGAATATCAGTTACCCTTATATTCAATTTTTGGAAGTCCTCAATGTGCCGCCCCACTAAACCCTTTTGTTTGAGATTTATCAATTGGCTAAAGAAGGTGTTGCTCTTTGTATCCTCATAATGTGCTATCATTTCCTCCGTAAAAATTGACCAAGTAACAATTTTTTTACTAGAGCAAAGCCATTGATACCATACAAATGTATTTTGTTCTAAATGTAAAGTTGCAATGCGTACCTTTTGTGTGTTTTGCACGTTATGGAGATCAAAATATTGCTCCATCTCTAGTATCCATGTTACAGGATCCTTTCCATCAAACTTCCTCATATCCATTTTTGGAATATGGTGGTTCTTCCCGCCAACATTAGAGTTTATGAAATCACAATTAACATTTATTTTGTTCTCATCATGAGGTTCTTCCACTATATTTCCGTCAGGAATCATTTCTCGGTTTTAAGCTTGTCATCAAGCCTTCCATGTATGCTTTTAGATCACTCTTCATGTTTTCCATGTTGTCTTTCATGTCATCCATCTTAGCTTCCACGCCATCCATCTTAGCTTCCATGCCTTTCTTCAAAATATCCATCTTAGCTTCCATTCCTTTCTTCAAAACTTCCATTTCATTTTTTGTCGCTCTTTGCGAGAGTGAAATTTGGTGCACTTGCTCTTGTAATTTTGATATGTCATGCTGCATTTCTTCATCTCCAGGAGTCATAGTAGAGCCTTCTCAAGGCTTAATGGGTGTTGAATTATTTTTAGGGGGAATTTTAGAACCCAATACTGATATATATTCTATTAAGATGCCTCTGGAATCAATTCAACTTGATCTCTTCAAACAAGACTTATGCAATTCAAAAAAAAAAAATACACACCTTTTACTAGCTTTTTAGAGCTCGATATTGAAATTGAATTATCTCTGTAATTGAAAAATCTTTCATATCCGAATTTCAAATTTCAGTAGCCCTCTGAAGCTTCTTTCAAATGCCACAGGTCTGACCTGATTATGATTCTCCAAGACAAAGTTGTGTCCAATCTCCCACAATGACCTAATTCTGGACTGGTTCAGTAGAGCGAACTTGTACGACTTGCCACGTGTCACTGTTTTGTCCTTTGTCTCTGAAATTGATAGCCAATAAACTACAGGCCGTGTACTTGAGACCGATTTTGACGGCACTCCAATCCAATCTTCAGAGAGAGAGTTATTGAACTTTTCCCACGATCACCTCTTTGAGATGAAATTCAGGAGCCTGAAAAAGCACTACCTTCCACAGATCATATCTCCAAAAATATTGCGAACCAAGCTCTGAAATTTTTTGATGAATTTCCTCAAGATTTCAGCTTCGCACCATATGAATTTCAGATTCTGAACCTTCGTAGAAAAAAATTTATAGCGCAAATGCCACGATGACCTGTTTAGGAGCCTGAAAAAATACCTGACTTCCACAGATGATATCTCCGCAATTATTGCGAACCAAACTCTGAAATTTTTACACAGGCTTCCTCAAGATTTTTTCTTCGCACCCTAAAAATTTCAGCTTCTGAAACTTCGTAGAAAAAAAGTTATAGCGAAAATGCCACGATGACCTGTTTGGAGCAGCGAAACCCTAGAATCCAAAGCTCTGATACCAAATGTTGTGTAACCAGCTTCAAAAATAGAAGAAAAGAGATAGAAACGCCTTAGAAATAAGCCACTTCGAGGGGGAAACCTCCAATACATTACATAAATGAACAATTCTTGGATGATACAATTTACAAAACCTCCTTTCTATATATAGGAGTCCATGGGGCCATAATGTAATCCTATGGGCCACAATGTAATCCTAGCCGACCTAACAATAATAATTTAAGGGCACAATAATAACAAAATGGGGGTTACAAGGGTACAATAATAACAATAAGGGGTTTACACTAACAATAATAAGGGGCTATACTAGTGATATAGGGACCTAACACTTCGAATATTAAAATTTGGCCTTCGGCCCTTTCAGACAGTGATATAGTGTTCTTAAAAAATGATTCCTTTGTGCATATAGCCCAAAAAATTTGCTTATTCTTGAAGGAAGTTCAGTTATTTTAAAAATATTGAGAAAGTTCTAAGGAAAAAGATAGAAGTCACTATAATTTCTTCACTATTTTAAGGCCAGAACTTGAGAATCCAGATTTTGATCAAACCTTGAAACCTTGATGATGATGACAACAATTTTCATCTTGCCTCTATTAGATAAGTAGACTTCAAGATGCTTCGATTTGCAGATCTCTTTTATTTAAGTAGAGGTAGATTCTCTTGAGGTCTCCCTTTTTGAAGTAATGATTGAGCAAGGTTCCCAAGAATGCTCCAAAATTTGAACAAACTAGGGTTTTTAATATCTTCTCTAGTGACTTCCTTCAAGATGATGATGTAATCTTTGTATTTTGGAGATGGGAGGATCTTCTAGATGATTTATTCCCTTGATGATCTTATAGTACTTTGAATTTTGAGTTTCCTTTCTTAAATATCCCTTTCTTGACTTGACACCTTGGCTTTGATACCATGTTGATAAATCTAGGGGCAACGAGTGTAGATGATTTATCTTAATTGATATTTGTTTTTGGTTTATTTTTACTTATCTTAATTAGCTTCTTATTTCACTTGTTTCTTATTAATGTTTTCTCCATAAAAAAACTACCAAACCATAAAGAACAATAAAGTAAAGGACACAAGATATATGCGATTAGGCAGGGCCAAAACCTCTCCAATATTGAGAGGAATACCCACAAAATTATACTTCTTATAGAATCTTCAATTGACGAATTACTAGACCTATAACCTTGACTAACAAACCCTCCATGACCAAGTCAATGCTTATTTTGGATGAAATTCTCCTTCTTCAAGTCAACGCTAGTAAAACTTGTACCACAACTTCATATTTCTGCCCTAACTCAGAATTTCAACGGTTTGTTGCAAACCTGCAATTTCACCTTCTTTTGTAGAAATCCTAGTTCACATGTTTTGCAGGAAGATGTACAAATTGACTTCCTTTTGACTTCACTTGACCTGATTTCCTTTCCTTATAAATTTGGCTTGCTATATAGTCCTTCTTTTACCCAAAATTTGGCTCCCTTGAGTGACTAATCTTTGGTTTCTGTTGTTGCAGGATAATGCCCCAATCTTCACACTTGTGGAGGATTTTTAGCCCAAATAGATCATAAATATTTTCTCTTCTTTCTTCTTCCTTTGCTGGGTATTAGGCTCCTTTCTTCTCCTTGATCGAACTCTTCTTAATGATTTAGCGAGTGATCCTTGAGTGAGGTCGATTTCACCTTTATGCTCCTTTCTAGGCTGAATTGATAATTAGCACTTGACAAGGTCTTGGAGGGTTACTTTGACACTATTTTAACTTCAATTAATATTCTTTACAATATGTAACATGCACAAGAAGGGTCATTCATACATGAAAAAGACTCCCTAGACTTGTAGACACAATGACAAGCCCTAGAAGCTCTCAATGGAAGCTTGACCTAAAACTAAATTTCCTTGAGCATGAAACCCATGCCTCAATATCAACAAAAAGTAAATTTAGTTTTCTTATTACATAAAATCATGATTACATATGTCATTATGAAGACTGAACCTAGTTACATATTTCAACACCTCTCGAACTCCTCTTTTCCCTCGACATATCCTCTTTGGATTTGTGTTCTTACACAATAATTATATGCTTTATGATCTCTATAGATGCCTCCTTCCCATCTGTGAAAGAGAGTACTTGTCTCCCTGATTTTCTTGTGCACATAGGGTCCTGCCTTCTTCGCGTGAAAATATATGAATCGAGAGAATTTCTCCTCCTTTCCCCCCGTTGTTCTTCATTGTAACCCTCTACCTTCTCTTCCACGATGGTTTAGTCATTTTCGTTCATGGTCTATGTAGACAAGACCTCCTTGATATCACATACCATATTGCCCATTATTTTTTGTCCTTTATTGCTTGTAGTTGGAGCCGAAGGGCACTTGGACCAATTCTTCCTCTTTCATTTGATTTATTACCTAGTCAACACATTTAATTCCTTTTAGGCAACCATGACTGATATTCAAAAACAACCAACTCCTCAAGTAACCTCCTTCCTTAATTAATGGAATTCATGTCCTTCTCCCAACCATTTAAAAATAATTACAATTATTTACATTGCAAACATGAGGTTAAGAAATTGGGTTGTTACGACCCCACCTCCTTGGGGAAACACCGTTCTCGGTGTTCAAGAACCATTACAAAAAAAACATAGTTAATATGGAGCTTTATACACACAATTCCATACAACATTTACAACTCACACACTTGGTCACTTGTCCAAAAACTCAATGGATATATATATATATATATATATATATATATATATATATATATATATATATATACCCATTAACTCAGTCATTCCTCAATGACTCTTTGCAGTTTTCTCGGTGCCTTTTTTACACACTCTAATATCTTCAAGCTGCTATATTCCTCTTTTCAGTCAGCTTCATTCACCCAAACTGGGAAATTCCCTTGCTTTCCTGTAACATTGCATACAATATTTCATTTGATTCATTATAAGGAATTACACAAATTTAAATGTATACCTCTTGTCTTGTCCTTTTAATGGGTACTCAACCATTCACACACACGACTTTAACAAAGCCCATTTATCAGGTTTTCTCAACAACTCCTTGTTATTACACCATAATGGCCACGAACCAATTATTATTATTTCCCATTTATTAAGTGTTCTCAATAACTCCTCAATGTTACACCACAATGGTTAAAAAGTAGTTATTAACAATGCCCATTTATCAGGTTTTCTCAACAACTCCTCATTGTTACACCACAATGGCTACAAATCAGTTATTAACAATGCCCATTTATCAGGTGTTCTCAACAACTCCTTGTCGTTAAACCACAATGGTTACAAATTCCTGTATAGGTTCATGCAAAGCACAAATATTCTCAGTTCAAACTTGGAGAGAGATATATTTAGTTAATAATGAGGAGGTTTTATTGGCTGCATTACTCCTGAAGGGATAAGAGTGCGTTCTCTAGTAGCTTAGTGGAACTTTCACTTGTGTTCTCAGCCCAAGTCTAAGGAATTATTATCACGTGTTATTATCCCATTATCCCTGTGTGACTCCACCACTCAGAATTTTGTATCAACTAACATAGCCTCCTGGATTTACCATCCTTGAATAGCACAAACAATACTCAATTATTACGAACCAGCAGGCCTTACGAGTTTCGCAGCTAGACTATCATACAAGCTTACTCTGTTATTATCAGCCAACAAGCCTCACAGGTTTCTCAGTTTTACTATCATCAAAGCTCCTCTATGATTATCAACCAATAAAATTTTTGGGTTTCTCAGCTATGCTATCATCAAAGTTATGCTTTGTGATTATCAACTAACAAGCCTCATGGGTTTATTAGTTATGTTATCATCAAATTTTATCTACTCCAACAAACTCTCCTCTTGCATCAACATGGTGATTAATGGTAAATATCCAATCCCCAACTATTCCTCTTTCAACTAGGAATCTCATTGGACAAATTATCATGTCATCCCATATAGCCATTTATATTTACATTAAATAAAGTTTATACAATTGTTCTTCCAAGAGTATGATTCCTGACAAGCACTTGTCAGACACAATGGAATTTATACATACATATCAACATGATCATGAAGATACATTTGCATATGTAATTAGAGTCAGGGTCAAGAGAACCTCCATTTGATTCATTTTCATGGTTGCCATATTGTTGTCCATTATCCCCATGGGCCCAACTAGCCCACTTAGTTTTCATACCGTTGTCCACTTAGTCATGGACATATCAGACATTAACACATGTCATATAAAACCAAATTTTTAGAGAACTCCTTGTATTGTTGTTGTTATTCACACAATATTTTTTAGTTGTTCATAATTTATTTTTTCTCGCTATCATATTCATGGGCAACACTCCAAGGAATTCCAATGATGGCCTTTTTTGGCTCATCTGCCCATTTTCAACCTCTATCATTTGTTCATGTTATTTATTTATACATAGGGCCTCTTTGGCTCTCTTACCAAAGCCTCATGGCCTTCTCGCCACACCCAACCAATTTTCTAAAGGCCCCCTCAAAGCATGAAGAATGAAAGGAAAAGTCCAAAGAAAAAGAGGGAAATATTGAAAATGAAGAGATTCATAAAAACCGCCATAAAATCATACAATCAAATAGCATGGTCATGCACAATTCAATAGTAAAAATGTAAATTTGAGTATGAACCAATCGAGGAACACAAAACATAAAATATGCAACAACATAGCAACTCAATCCCCATAAGTTCTGATGTCCCCAATGGTTCATGAGTAAAAGCTCAAAAAATTTCCAACCATTCATGCCTATTGTACCATGCCACATTATAGTCTTCTTTTATTTCCATTGAGTCTTGCTACACTTCCACATACAATCAATTGTTAGTGTTTTAAAGAAATACAATGATTATAACAATTGTTATCTTACCATACTAAGCCAAGCATGTTGTCCTGCAAATGGACACGTATCTTAGTTGCTCATTAATCACATGAATCAAAATCGAAGACATGATTAAGCATACTTATATCACAACAAAATCTTTGCAAAATTAAAATTATCATGCACTTGAGCACATCAGTCCATTTATAATCACGCACACAGGTTAGGAGTAGGATAGTTACTATATTGACCCAAGATCCAAGGTAACATTATGGAAATGGGGTATAAATTTTTTGATCTCTTAAACCCACTTAAAGCATGATTTTTACTTCACCATTACGTTCATCTCGTGAAGACAATTATGTTGATATAAAACTTTACCTCAATCTGACATTTTGATAAAGAGTTGTGACCATTACAATTTTGGTGAAATAGAGAGCACCACATCAACATCTTGGTCACGTGACAACCACATAGAAATACCCAACTGGCTAATCCCCCAACACCACTTGGAAATTAATTATTGGATATTGACTGGTTTTAGGTTTGGGTTCCACAACCCTGCGCTACACAATAATATGCATATTATTACATAGTGTGGGGTCATGGAACCCAAACCTAGAATGGCCCAACAACCAATAATATATATATATATATATATATATATATATATATATATATATATATATATATATATATATATATATATATATATATATATATATATTATTGTGTAGCGTGAGGTGATGGAACCCAAACCCAAAACGAGAATAATTAATTGCCAAGCGACACAACGAGCCACTGGACAACCAAACTTCCCATCTCCTGGGCCTGTTACCTGAACCTTACACTTTATGAATTCATGATAAGATTTGGGGTTAACCCTCCAAGTTGACCTATCTGTGGATCCACACATCTCCAATGAGAGGCTTGCAAGGAGCGCATGTATGCCATCGCAACCCGGACTCATGTCATCTCGCTCCTCCTTAACATGTGCTCCTCTTTATACTTATGCGGAATAGCCTCCAAGATTAAGTTTAATGTGGGGCCACATCGCTCAATGTACAACTTATTGTGATGGATCCATCACCGGCATCAAGCTGAAAACCTTTCCAACTCATCTTGGTCCTTATAAGCCTAACTCTTCTTCTTGTGCAACTTTTTGTGGGTTTCCAGGATGCGACCTCTTCGGGCTTATGTCATCTCGGGCCCTTGTTCAGCTGTCAATCACCTTCCCCACTTTATCATGATTTCTCATTATACTAGAATTGCATTGAGCAATGCTACACAATATTATGGTTGTTGATCTAGATTGGAAGCCAACCCTTACTCGGCTTAATAAATATCACCGCAACCATGGATACGGTTTTAATATCAAGGGAATGAGATAAGTCATCCGCCTGACCCATTTGAGAAGGTTCGTAACCATGGCTCTGCCTCTGTGGTTTTGAAAACGCTTAAATTCAAGCCAACACTTAAACATCATTATTTAGGCTATACAAAGCATGCACTAGTGCTATCCCTTCTAAGCTTACAACCTGTTTTTCTCCTTTAAGTCCTTAATGATAGAAAAAATAGAATATGAAACAAGGAATTTCCAAATTAACCCTTCAAGACTTTTGGTCTCCGCGGTTCCTCAACAACTTATGGAGAATATGTCAATCTCAGTCCAGAGATCCCAAGGCCCCTCTTGAAGGTCCAACCAACATGATAAGCTTACAATAGTGACTGAAAAAACATATGATTCCCAAAAGGAAATAAGGGAATCTCTCATTAAGTCCAATTACCGGCCTAGACCTAAGCACCCCACTTAGTTGAAAACAACATGAGCCTACAACATCTCATTTGTTTGGATGGGAATTATAGGCAACTTAATAGCACAAGTTCCCAATAAATGAGTACCCACTATTGAGTACTAATCGAATGAATCACCATGACTAAATTAGTCATTCATGCAGAGATTTTTCCCATGCCATCTCCACATAGAGACATCAGAGCATAGAAGGACACATATTTGTATGGAATATAGAGCTTTAAATTCATTTCATTCAAGTTCATAAGGTCATGCCCCACACCACACAAAATATAGATTTATGAGGTTGGGCCCTTTATAAAATTGATGCATAGCCCCAACACCAAGGTATGTGTTAGCGTGAATTCTAATCGCAAGCGTACGCAAAAATATCACTTTAGCTGTGCATAAAAAAAAACCCTAACATAAAATGTGGCTGTCAATTTCCTTAGATCTGTAGTAGGTGATCAGAATAAATTCTACAAAAATCAAGATCTATGTAGTTAAAGACATTAAATAACAAAAATAAGCAATATTTTTCTCCATACATCCAACGGATAAGACAAGAATTTATAAAGAATTTTTTGTATTATGACACTTGGGAAGGGAACATAGAAAGATGTTACTAGTCCCCCTCAATGGGATGGGTTCTAGTATGTCCTCAGTGCTTCAGATCTAAGATCTTTCTGTCTTGATGGTGCATAAAACCTAAACAAAATGGAACTCAAAGGGAGCTCACAAGCAAAAAGTAGAAAAATTCGACAATGATGGAGGATCAAAGTAAGACCAAAAGTATAGATCAAAATGTGAGCTCAAGGAAACAAAAGGTAGTGAATGAATGGAAAACCATTCTATTTATAACAAATTAATGAGTTAGTCTAGATATTGGTGCATAATTAAAATATTGTTAACCAAATCTAGATCCAACTTACTTGGAATATTTTATTATTTTTTGGTTGAGGGAAAAGGAATTTAGAATTGGTTAAATCCCTTTATTTAGAAATAATAAATAAATAAATGATTTATTTATTATTTCAAGGATGAGGTTAAGGAATAATTAAATAAATAACGATTTATTCAATTATTTATAAATGATTTAGTCAAATTTAACAAGGAATATTATTAAATAATGATTTATATAATTATTCCTAGAGAATAATAAGATAAATAATGATTTATCTAATTAATTCTCATGTTTTGGGTTAAATATGACCAGGAATATTAATTAAACAATGGTTTAGTTAATGGAGTTGTCTAACGAGATGGAGGAATTGCTCGGACGACCAAAATTGGCCGGAATCCAGGCCAATTTTTTTTAAGAAATCTTATAGTAATAGTGTTTGAATCATGATTTTGATGGTGGAAATGGATTCAACACCATCAAAAACCTTTAGGACACCCAAAATATTAAAGTTTGATAGTTATAACATGGATTTACAAAAATCCCTGTCGGATTTTCTTAAAATCTTACCGGAATTTTCATGATTTTCAGGGCAATAAAGCAGTCTAGTTACACTATGGCTTAGTTAATTATCCCTAGAGGAAAATAAAAAAAATAAGGATTTATTTAATTCCTCATGGAGTTTCCTATTTAGACCAGAAATAATTTACTAAAATATCGTTTATTAAATTATTTCTCATAGTTAAAGAAATTTTACTATGGTAAAATTGGTCTTACATGGTGTACTTTAGTCGATCTAACAGTAACGGGTTAGATGACCAAAAATTGATGGAACAAATTCCCCCCCAATGTGTGAGCGTTAGGAGTTAATCATATGACCGAAGTATGTTGTAAGAACACAATCACTAGACACCGAAGGGGAGTTAGGGAGAGAGAAATATAAGACGGACTGAATCGAGAGAGGAGAATACCCTGAGGAGGCGAGACTTATAGGTGCGACAAGTCTCTTTTATGAATGAGTACCTATTCTCAAATGAGGCAGGGAAGGCATAGATATGCATGCTAAGATGACAAAGTAAAAAGAATAATGGTGCGACCAACAAATATGGAACTGAGCTATATAGTACATGCTGGCATAAAAACGGGCCAAATGAAAAACATAATGGATCCCACATACATACTGTGCCTGGGAAAACATCCAGAAATTATACAATAATATCTGAGTACATGAGATATAATAACAACCAACAACGCCCTGTAAAACAAGAAAGGGCTTTGAAAATCTAAATGATACATGCAAACAAAAAAGGTGTTGCAAGTGGCTAAGGCAAACATGATGACTCATGTTTGATTTATCTAATTAATTCTCCATGGATGTGATGATGACTCAACTTGGATGCTCTAAACAAGGGCGACTCGATGATGCTGCTACAGAGAATAGGCTCGGTGGGGACCATAAAAACTATGAGTAAAGGATGGTTACTCACAGAGAAAATTGACATGAGTATCGACAAGTATGAAGGCAAAGTGGTGTCCCAAGTACCAGTGTCGGAAGTGAATAAATTTGATTTGAGAAGTGGTGAAGTGACACTTCTTGGAAAAAAGGCTTCCAAGTGAAGTGTCAAATCACCAAAAATGAAAGGATATCCATTTGAGTGCTCGGTGAGAGCTTTCCAATGGTGCTGACGGTTTATCAAACCGAGCTACGGTTTGGTCGCAATTGGCGAAAGAAAAATTTGGGTTTTTTGTTTTAATAAGGCAATTTCCCTCCAATTTGATTCATTTGCAAGTGTAGCTGTGGTGAATGTGGAGAGGAGGAAAAGGCCCTAAATCTTGCGGAAATCATAGCGGAAAAACCAATCATTGGAATTAGGATATGTGACTTTCAGGTAGGTGGCCTTACTCGTCTAAAGGTGGCCTTAATGCTTCTTGGAAGGATGCTTCCTGATGAAGAATAATGGTGAGAAATGAATATAGGAATAAACTACTAGAGAAGGTCTAGAATCATCCCTACCCACCACGTCAAACATGGGGACCAAGTGATAAACATGGTATCACACAAAGTAGAATATTTGAAGATAGGGTATCAAACATCTACGATATATGGCTCGTCGGAGAGGCCGGTAGGTCCAAATATCCAAGGAATGGGAGGACAATCGACCATACCTAGATTGATGGGGTCTAGGCCGAGACTTATGAAAATCAAGTGAGAAGTGGCTAGGGGAGCCATCATGCCCCCAAGCATGGGATAATTCCCCCAAGCATATGTGATGGAGGGGAGTGATCTGGTATGCAAAGGTGGGAATGATGCCCCTAGCTTGAGGATTTTGTGGAGCACCATGGTGTTCCAAGTGCTGAAATAATGGATTCAAGCCTTCAGTATCATAGGCACTAAATCCTCAAGAGGATGATGAGAAGGTATAGGGGCATACGTGGCCCCAAGCATGTTATGGTCATGCCAAATGTATTTAGAAAAGTGGAACCTAAACACATTTTTATGATGTGGTTCACCATTTGTTTACGTTATGGTTATCTTCTGTGGGAAGAATGGCTGAGATGCAGTTCGAGACATGGAATGGAGGTTTGCCAATCTCTTTTGGTACTGCATATATGAAGCAAATGGACTAAATTTCCGGGCTCGCATACATGGTGTCACTATCCCAAAGAGTGGAATTGGATACAATGAATTGGTGCTCACCTAGAAAACACACAGGTTGGTCAAAAACAATGTTTAGGGGGCTGGGTTGTTAATGTAATATGAAGAAATGATGAAGTGGATCATCCCTACAGCGATCTGAAGTGATATGTAACTCTAGAGGTTCTTCTAAATGAGGAATAATAATGGTTCTAGAGTCGACACTACCAGATGCACTAGGAGGGTTGTGGAGAATTGCTTCTCCTGGACTCTCAAATATGGGTGCCCCCTTACCAAAACATTGGGTTTCAATATAATGACCACAAGGTGTATGTGGTTTGAATGCATGGTTTTGATGGAAGGGGGGATAGATAAAGTCAGGGGTGGCAAATGCTTCCATATTTTCGTCATCGCGATAGAAGATGGGGTGATTGGTGGAAAGAAGACCATGTGATGCGACGAAGCTACCTGACTCATCATCATGAGAAATTAGGTTCACAAGCATATCGTCATGGAGGGTGATTGAAGAAAAAGTATATGAAGAATCTATCGATGTTGAACCCAAGGTGATCGCGGAGATCAGGTGAAACATAAGGGGATGCCCCAGAGGGGTCTTCCACTGTGGATCTCATAAATGATGTCAGGTAGAGGATAGTGGCCAAAGAATTTGTCATCTCGACATCAGGAGGGGGTATGTTAATGGGAGTGGATGTGTACTCTAGTTTTGCTTAAGCATAACACATAAGTAAGGGAGAGATGGAGTTGTTGCGCTCGGCCTCGTATTGGTGAACCACTTCCAAGGAGGTGCATAAATCTTTGAGGCAGGGACAGAGGTGAGTATAGTGGCCATGGAGATCACAAAAAGTACAAGGGTGATTTGTGTGCAAAGTCTTGAGTTTCTTGGCTGAAGCTGGTAAAGTAACATGGACTTCTAGGATATCAGACTCAAGAAACGCTTTGTTGACCATGGGTTTGATATGAGACAATTCGGGACAATTGTGGGTGGCATGACCGACAACATCACACAAAGCACAAAGAGGTGTATGCTTTGAAGGCTTAGGAGGAGCAGGTGTTGTCTGGGTAGTATTGTTCTTAGGTGTCTTTTTGCGGGCTTTCCCCCCTCACCCGTGGATTTTTTTACAGGAGTAAATTCCTGTTGAGGTGGCTGAGGCATAGAAGTGAAGGATGGGGTCATAGCAACTGGTTGGACTGGGGTCAAAGCAGTGTAAGGTTTGAGCTGACTAAGCGAGGTATTGGCTGGGGGATCAATGTACCAGACTATGATCCCCAGGGTCATGTTAGGAAGGGTGAAGGTAGCCATAATAGGTACCGAAAATACTCCAGAAGGGGGAGCAAGAAACGATATCTAACCGGAGGGGTAGTGGCCAAGCGGAATAGCTCCCATATGGTTAAGGCTAGGGGAATTATTCCATGAGGAAAAAGAGGATTAGGGACACTAGATATAGATGAAGGGCCTTGGGGAGGAGGTCACGAAGGCTGAGTCGAAGTACTAGGAGCAGGTTGCAAAGGGCGAGGATGATGAATAGTCGAACCAGACCATTTGAGGTCAGACCGAGACGATTGCATCATGCAAACATTCGCCGAGATATGGTTAAAGATAAGAGGGGGGAGACTGGGGAATGAACCAAGAAAAGAGGAATATTTATAGACTCAAGGTGAGACAATGGTCAGAGTTTAAACTGTTTGTTTATTGGCCACTGAAGAAATAATGGACTCGGGAGAGGTCTGAGACTTCGGTTCGTAATATGTCAGCTGATCTATAGTGAAGATATTTCCGTTGTGAGGAAATCACATCTTATGGTGAAACGCAGATGGGACAACAAACATCACATAAGTTTAGCTATGACCCAATAGAATGTTGTAGTCTAAGGGGGCATCAATGAATTTAGTGTCAACACAAACAATTTTTCCTCCAAGAGTGATAGGATAGTTGCGGAACATGCGAAGGGGCTGGGGAGAGTGGCCATCCCACACGCGGAGGGTGATAGCGGAAGGGGATGAGTTGGGCGATCCGAGCTGTTTTCAAACAGAAGCGGACATCATGCAGGTGGATGCCCCCTCGTCAATGATACAACGAGATACATTGGAATTCTAGATCTTGACAAGTATTTGGAAGGTGACGGATGCGGGAAGGGGTGGATGCTCTGACTTGTCAACATCGAAGACAATCAAATGATCATCCGAAGGATCCACAATGCCCATAACAGTTAGTAGATATTTTCGTTGTGAAGGGCACGATTGGAGGACTTCCACCATTGACATGGCGGCAGGGAATTGCGCCAAGTCATCTACTATACTATAGGTGTGGGAGGCTTTACCTGAAGCAATGTTTCAGTGTAACGGTCCTTTGGGGATATTGGTATGTACATTTGCCTTAGGCTGAGGGATATGTAAAGGACCATTGGGTGGCGAAATTGGCTCTGTGAGAACTGAAGATGGGGGATCAGTTGTGGACGTAGCGAGGGGCTTCGTGTACTGGCGCGACCGAGTTTGAAGGTTGAGATTGGCGGTATTGGCCTGGTCAGAGTTTATCATGAGGATCTAGTAATCAGAGGTACCAGATGGGGGAGGTTGAGTGGCCACCTGACCTTCAGGGGGTTGGGAAACCACATATCCTTGCTGGGGGAAAGGATTAGTAAACACAGTCAGTTGGATAGGCGCAACATTAGGAGGAACCGAAGAAGAGGCTTGATGTCCTCGAAGATGTTGCTTGAGCTTCCCACATTTGACACATCTGAGTTAAAAGGGACAATCATGGGTATAGTTACCATGGACACCGTAACAAGAACAAGGTTTATTTGTGCGAAGAGGCCTATCCTGCTTGGGATGAGCGCCTTGTTGCCAGGTTTCAGTGTTAGATGTATTCCCTTGGGGATTGTTTCCTAGATTACCTAGAGCAGGTTGGTTCTGGTTGCCTTTCCTCTTCTTTTTGGAAGTGGGAGGATTAGTCGCACTTTGCTGCGCATACACCTAACCCTGATGGGGGGGTGGCTGCTGCTGTGGAGCTTGAGAAGGCAAGGGAGGCGGGGGTGCTTGTACTGGAGGAGCTGGAGCACTAGGTTGTGGATATAGATAGTAAGGAGGTGGAGAAACATTGGGGTAAACAGGTTGGGAAAAAGTAGGCCCTGGCATCGGAGGATGCGGTTGGGAAAAGACGTGAGACAAGTCATGTCCTGGATACATGCTACCGGGAGGGGGAAAAGGTTCTAGAGGAGCTAGCCCCTTCCTGAGGGAAACCTAACCCATAGGAGGATCAACGTACAGATGTGAAAGGGATCCAACGATACCGTCGACAACATGAGATGCCCCTAGTGCGTTGGCACCACCAGGTCTAGGGAGATCAGGTAAGATAGTATAAACATAACCAGATTGCGCGTAGATCAAGTCATATTTCAACGCAATTTGGAGGGCTTCTTCGTTGGTCTAAGGAAAGTTAGAGGCGACATATTTACCAATAGAGGGAAAAATGTATATGAGAAACTAGTCCATGTAGACACGGTCTTCGAAAACAGGGGCTCGACATAGGCTCTTCCTTTTGCGCCATTTTTGAACATGGTCAGATAGGCGGGTGAAAGAAGTTTGATGGAAAGAAGTCAAAAGTTCGGTATCGGTGTCATAGCGAAGGGGAAGCAAGAAGTAGGATAGAAAATCCTTTGCAAGAATCGCAAAAGTAGTATGAGAGGAGGAGGCCTGGTCGACATACCACATGGAAGCTTCTCCAGTAAGCATACACAGGAATAACCGAAGATGGATAGAGTCATCAGTGATAGAGTTAGATGAACACCACATGTGGAAAGAACGAAAATGGTTGGTAGGATCCTCTTCAACATTTCCTTCAAACTTAGGAATCTCTGAAGGAAGATTGGTTGGCATAGCAGGCTAGGCTGGATCATGGTGTATGGGGTCATTAATCAACTACCTGAAATCGGGAAGGATTAGGCCTGCCATATAAGGAAGCAAGGGGGAATCCATAATAGTTCCTGTTGTGGTACCATTAGTAGCATTTACAACATTAGAGCTAGGGCCACCACCAGCGTTAGGTCCTGAACCAGACATGATGAAGGTGAACGGTGGAGGAGAGCCGGGGATAGAAACAGAAGAAAAACCTGATGAACCACAATCAGAGTCGAAATGGGGACTCGACAGAGGATGAAATCGAACCGTACGTGGTGGTTAAGTCTTCCTAACAAAAATTGAGGATGAAGGCCTTGGAGTCTCTGGGATAAATGCCTTAGGGGCGCAATGATGGAAAAGAGACACATAACCCAATAAGGAAGAGAGATAAGAAAAGGCAGGGAGGTGTATATCATTTGATTACAATTTTTAAGTCTTGGCCTGACAATGTAAACCAAACTCTCTTCACTTTAGGTGTGCGTGTGTGTGATAAGTGTGTTAATTTTAATTAAGCCCAGACGTGTGTAGAGAAAAAAGAAAAAAATATGTTGTATAATCGTAAATAAAAATGAAAGCGACAGTAAAGGAAACTAAAAGCGACAATAAAATAAACAACTAAAGATGTATAAATTTAAACCCAAGGAGGAGGGCTTCCTAAAAACTAGTCTATGGGAGGGCTAAATCTACTTCTAAAGGTCATATCTGCTGGAATGAGGTGCTGAAAACAACAAAAAACTAAAGGGAAAAATGCTGAAAAATAGGTGGTGAAAGGCTACAACCTAAAGGGAAAGGTAAGGGACCCTAAAGGAGGACCAAAAAAAACTGAAAATAGGTGTTTTGGATGGATAAATAACCGATCTGAAATGGATCTGAAAATGCAGGTTCAGATCTGAAAAAATGGCTGAAAAACACTGAAATCTCAGAATACCTACTTCAGCTAAACTCCTCCTAAAAAAGTGGAAGCATACTGAAGTCCTAGGGGGCTTGGTTCCTACTTCGACGAGTAAAACTAAGCAAGTACATGTATAAGACGGGTAAAGACGGAGGTCAGACACTTGAACAATACCCCATACAAACCCTAAAAATCACAGAAAAAATCCCACAAAAAAGTGCAGGTTGCAGGTTCTGACCTGATTTCTGCTGAGGTCGCAGTTTTTGGGCAGTTATTTGCTACCTAAGAACTGAGGTCGTAGGTTTTGGGCCAAAAAGTGCGATCTGCACTTCCGACTATCTTGGGATTAGATTTCAAAAAAGAGTGCCTTCTCTGCTGCGACTGATACCTGTTACCTACGCAAAAGGCCAAGAAACATACTGAAGTTAGAATTTTTACTGTTTTAGGGTTCAAATGGTTAAAAACAACATCAAGGAATGAAAAATAATAAACTAAATAAAAACCCTAGGAGTTGAAGCAGCTGGTCATGCAGGGATCTGAAAAACAACAATGGTCGTAATTAAAAACCCTTGTTGAGTTGCCAATTGTTAGTGCGAATTCTAATCGCAAGCGTACAAAAAAAGCTCACTTTAGCTATGTATAAAAAACAACCCTTACATCAAATGTGGCTGTAAATTTCTTTAGATATGCAGTAGGTGATCATAATAAATGCTACAAAAATCCAGATCTATGCAGTTAATGACATTAAACAACAAAAATAAGCAAGATTTTGCTCCATACATCCAACAGACAAGACGAGAATTTATAAAGAATTTTTTGTATTATGACACCTGGGAAGGGAACATAGAAAGATGTTACCAGTCCCCCTCAATGGGATGGGTTCTTGTATGTTCTCAGCACTTCAGATCCAAGATCTCTCTCTCTGTTGATGGTGTAGAAAACCCAGACAAAATGGAACTCAAAGGGAGCTCACAAGAAAAAAGTAGAAAAATATGACAATGATGGAGGATCAAAGTCAGACCAAAAGTATAGATCAAAAGGTGATCTTAAGGCAAGATAAGCTAGTGAATGAATGGAAAACCCTTCTATTTATAACAAAATATTGAGTTTGTCTAGATATTGGTGCATAATTAAAATATTTTTAACCAAATCTAGATCCAATTTACTTGGAATACTTTATTATTTTTTGGTGGAGGGAAAAGGAATTTAGAATTGGTTAAATCCCTTTATTTAGAAATAATAAATAAATCAGTATGAGGTTAAGGAATAATTAAATAAATAATGATTTATTCAATTATTTATAAATGATTTAGTCAAATTTAACAAGGAATATTGTTAAATAATGATTTAAATAATTATTCCTAGAGAATAATAAAATAAATAATGATTTATCTATTTAATTATCATGTTTTGGGTTAAATATGAGCAGGAATATTAATTAAATAGTGGTTTAGTTAATTATCCCTAGAGGAAAATAAAAAAAATAAGGACTTATTTAATTATTCCTCATGGAGTTTCCTATTTAGACTAGAAATAATTTAATAAACTATGGGTTATTAAATTATTTCTCATAGTGAAAGCAATTTTGCTATGGTAAAATTGGTCTTACATGCTGTAATTTAGTCCATATAATAGTAATAGGTTATATGACCAAAAATTGGTGTAACAATATGCATCAATAAAGACTTGAAGAACACCCTCACATAAAATATGAGGTCAAAAAGATTAAAATAGGAGGAAATCCTCATAGTACCACATTGCAACACAACAATTCAACAAAATCTTGAAACAAACGTAGTCGTCATATTACAATAAACAAGAAGAATGCTGATGCTAAATAATTCTACACTTAGCCATCAACCTTACATGCTAACACAATGCCTTTAAAACAAGGACACGACATACTTGTTAATCCTATAAGTATGAATTGCACAACCATATCTCATGTGTTAATGAAATCATTTCAACCATAAATACAAGGCACATTAACTAACATAGAGAATACATTAGAAACAATTATCTTATGAACCTTTTTGGAAATTGAGATCGAGACTACAACTCACCACCCAACCATAGACAATTTGTAGCCAAGTCTTTATTGCAGCTTTTACCCCCGAATTAGATTCCAATGTTTGAGATGGAGTGCTTTCAGAGGAGTTTCAAACCAATATTTCAGCCGAAACAAGGTGTCTCAAGGCTACTTCACCTCCACCCACCAGCCATCAAAATCAGGTAACCATAGTGAACCACTTAATTAACTTGCAACCATATTATACTCAGGAGATTTAATCAATATCATCACCTAAAACATGATGTCTCAAGGCCTCACTTACTTCACCCACCAAATATTCAACAATTTCACATCATGCAGGTAACATTGTCTGTTATATAGAGGAACTTACAACATCCCAATATCTCTAGGGATTAGAACACAAAGAGTTTCAATTCAGATGTGGAGGAAGAGATATAGTTAATAACGTGGAAGGTTTATCAACTATGTTACATTTGAAGGAATAAGAGTGCACTTTCTAGCAACTTGGTGAAATCTTCCACCTATGTTCTTAGCCCAATCCATGGAACTACCATCAAGTGTTATCATACCACTAGACCTAGGTGCCTCCATTTCTCAAAGGTTATCAACTAGCATAGCCTCTAGTGGGTTTATAAACCCTATAAGGCACATCCACTACTATGTGATTATCAGTTAGCGAATCTCATGGGTTTCTCATCTGGCTATCAACAGAGTTTCTCTTCTCCTAAATTCTCTTGATACTCATAACCTTCTCTGCCTCTCAATAAGGTGGTTAACCCTTAGGAGCCTCTCGACCTCCTCTTTTCCCTTAGCATCTCCTCTTTGGTTCTATGTTCTTACACAATAATTCTAACCTTTGCATTCTCTGTAGATTCCTCCTCCCTATGCGTAAGAGGTAGAACATGTCTCTCTTAATTTCTTGTGCACATAGATACCTCCCTTCTGCGCTTGAAAATATGGGAATCGAGAGAATTTATCCTCTTTTCCCCCTTCATTCTTCATTGTAACCCTTTGCCTTCTTGGCCACGATGGTTCTGTCCTTTTCCTCCATGGTATACTATTATAGGTCAATTTGGGTATCATTCCCAATGACTTGGTTAACTGGGCATCATCTCCAGGACCAATGACTAAGGGTCTATCATCCCCTATCATTTCAAGTTGCTACATGCCCTAAGACAAGAACAAGACAAATCAAGCATGACTTTCATCAAGCAAAGGTTTCCAAGGTTTGAAGTTTATTAAATTGAGCACAGATTTGAGTGTTTGAGAGGGAAGAATTTGAGTAGATAAATGCTGGTGGATTTTCAATTGAGAGTTAGATTTGTGTAACAGCTGTTGGAGAGATTTATACTGTGATGGGGCTAGGAATTTTGCTGGAAGGGTCACTTCAAATCAGTCACTAGTTGTAACCTCTCCTTCTATCATCAATAAAGAATACAATCTACTTTTCCCTATATGCATCTGTATTGGCTTTGATTTTCCATATTGTAAGATCTTAGTTGATGTATATGGTTTATGATTTACTGATTTAGCTAACTAACTTGAATATAAATCTGTATTATTGCTATCTTCTGTTGTTTTAGTGTTCTTTCTTGCAGGAAGCATTTTGCCCAAAACCGCTTGAATTTGAAGCTACAACGGAAGCGATAGAAGAAGCCATTTAGAAGTGCTTGGATTACAAGTAAGCCTCTAATCCTTTCTATGTGTCTGCTTTGAGTTAGGAAAAGTAGTTGTATAGTCTTTAACATGTTTTTCTAGATTATCACCTGTCTAGGGAAGCGTGTTTGATCCATAATTCACAATTCCGTCCAACAAATTGGCGACTCCGCTGGGGAGAATTTTTCTTAGTTCTAGGTGTTTTAGCCTTTGATTTTCTCTATTTATCCACCAAGTAGTTATTCACAAAGATCAAACTTTTTCAAATCTTAATTTACAAAAGAAGTGTGTTAAACAGTGGTGTTTTTCCTTATATACTATGCCCAACGCACTCTTGGACAGGACACAGTGCTTTGAATAGCACTGTCTCCCTTTCATCCCTGCGTTGTAGAGCACTGTCTCCCCTTAGAGACTATGTTGACTCCTGAAACCATCCAGATTCCCTTGAATTTGTCTTTGTAAATTGATTCAGTTTGTTTTCTGCTGTGTTTTGAAAAGTTTGAACCTCATATTGACCAGTGAATCTATATATTTCTTCCTCTAAAAGAAAATTTGTACAATGTTTGTTTAAAACGTTTTTCTTTATCATTGACAGATTTATTTCAAAGTATTTTTATTGTCGCATTAGATCCATCTACTTTCGAAATAGGAAATTGTTGTAAATTCTTCATTTCCTGATAGGAGTGATTGTTGTTTCATTCCTCATTTTTCCTTCAAAAGAGAAATTGTTGTTTGTATTCCTCATTTCTCAAAAGTAAAAAAGCATTTGATTTGTTGGTTTAGTGAACATAGTTTCTTTTCTGCATTCATAACATTAAAGGACCTGAAAAAGAAAAACTTGCATTTGCATGTAGGATTTTGTGTGTTTTGCAAAAGGAATAATTAGGAAATCTACATTTAGTTTGTGTTTTCTGATTTGTTTGCTCACAAATTGGTTGCTCTTTCCCTCTAGTAGCTAGGATTTTCATTGAAAATACTAAAAATGAAAGATTGCTTATCATTCTTAGTTGCATTTTAGGAATTTTCCAATACATCATCACAGTGAACCTTTGAAAGGAAAATTGTTAAGCAAGGTCAACATAGAATTAATCTCAATTTACCTAACAAAGCATTGGAACCATAATGATAACATTTATAAAGTCTAGGCTAGAGACGTGTTCTGGCGTCGTAAAACATATCAGCTGTTGTTAACTTGTCTGCGATATATTCCGAGTGTGATACCTCACTCCACGTACGTAATTATATCGTAGCTCGTCCACATACTTTCGATTATATCGGGTGGTGTTACAGTACGATAAGTATAAAGGGGTGCTTTCACTGTGCGGTTTCGCACCAGACAACGTTGATACGGACTTGGGCCTCCTCGTACCTTCGGGTATATTTGGGAGGACAACTTTTAGGTGCTATCCATCCATAGTGAACCGAGTCGGCCGCGTTGTAAATTGTGATACACCGAACACAACATTCATGGAGATTGCCTGTCCGTACTTCTTGGTTCGCCAAGAGGTATTCTGCAGTTCACAGTTTCTTGGTAAACCCTTTTGCATAGCATTACCATTTTATTTTGTTTATTTGTTTTTGGTTAAAATAAATCAGTAATCGTGGAAGAACAAAATCCCTTTCCCCGTCATTTGCATAGACTTGCGTTAAAACCACCTTTACCACTAGAAGTCACTTCTGGTAGACAAAGGAAATCACGACATGCTGAATCAAGTACAATCTGTACCTATCATGAAACATCATTTTCCAATAAACCAGAGTTAGCTCAAGTTGTTTCTACACATCCCGGTTCGTCTACTATTGTCGAAACGGAGTCTTCACAACTACCTGTGGTCACGATCCATCCAATTAGTGAGACCATACCTCCTGGACCTGATTTTGTTCAACCACAAACTGATCCAGATCCTGTCTCTTCTTTTCCAAAACATCTGAATCCTGAAGTCGAACAATCGAAAGTTGTTCCTAGCTTGGTCATCCCACAAATTTTTGTAGCCATTGAATCTCCCATATCACACAGTCAACCACCTGAAATATAATTTGGGCCTGATGGTGAAATACGTCCACCTGGTTTAATTGCGATTGAAGAAATCCCACAAGAAGATACATCTTTAACTCAAACCCATTTTTGGGAGGACCTTTACTTGTATGAGTCTTTTTCTCAACTGACACCATCTGCTTTTTTTGATCTTACTCCTTTTCAAATTCCCGTTGATTCAAAAGGGTATACATTTGGTCAAGTAACCATGTCTGAACCAACATCTTCAGTTGCGCCAGCTGTTCCAATTATGTTAGCTCCTGCCCTTGCTACCCCATCGATGTTTACAACTTCACCAGAGTCATATTTTCATGGTGGCCCTATGGTCCCATCAAGTTACAAATCATTATCTAGAATTTTCTCTGGTGCATATTCTAATCCATGGAATTTACCAATGTCATCATCCGGTATTTTAACTGGTAATCTTATCGTAAGTACTGAACGACTTGATTCATTATACACATCATCATGGAAATATCAAGCCGGTCCTTCTGGGTCTATTCCTTCAAGTACCATATCAACTGGACTCCAAACATTTGGAGAACAATATTTTCCATCTTATTATCCTCTTTATGCTGGGGGGAAACCTTTGGTCACCCAATATGACAGTGCTTCGTCACTTTTTGGTCAATGTAATGTTGAAACGAATGTTTGTCAATGGCAGCCCACTCTGCCTATCCAACCACAAATGGTTGTACACTCGTATCAACCGATTCAACCTGTTACACCCACTTCATTACCACTTTTTAATACATCTTTACCCTTGTTATAGAATCAAAATGTTGTACATCAACCTTATCAAGCAGGTCCTTCAACTCAATAACATAAAATTTTTGGTTCACATACTCCAAATGCTTTGGTTAATTTACAACAACCTATATCCGGAATCATTTATTCACAAGTTGGTCTACCATTTTATGGGATGTCACAACCGCAATCTGGTTATACATATCAGCCAAATCCAAGTTATCCTAATTTGGGTTATAACATTGGTGGACAGACCCCTTGGCAACCTCAGGCATAAATGCCTCAAACTTCATTTCAACAAGTATCATATCTAGGTTTTGGTCAACAGAATCCTCAAGCGTTTGCTATGCAAAACAACCCCTATCTAGGTTACCAGCAGCTGATTCCTTATGCTGGTGCTCAAATGCTTGTTGCTCAAGCAATTCCACCTTACCCTAACTATGCTCAATCTGACCTTAATAGACAGTTGCCTTTTGTTGCAACTTTAGAGTTACCAGATTTAAATCGGTTAACCAATGATCCAATCAACTATGCTCCTTGGTGGCTGATGATACCTCATAAATTACCCTCGAATATTCCTAAGTTCAATGGAAACCCTGGAGAAGATCCATCGACTCATGTCATGACTTATCATTTATGGTGTTCATCAAACTCCCTGAATGATGATTCTATTCGATTATGTCTTTTCCAGCGTACACTCACAGGTCCAGTTGCAAAATGGTATATTGAATTACCTAGAGCTTCTTTTGATAATTTCATAGCCCTAGCTACTATCTTTTTGACTCATTTCCAGTTACCTATCAGATATGAAACTGGAATGGAAATCTTGACTAATTTCAAACAGATTAATGCTACTCACATTTTTGATCATATTCATGAGTGGCGTCATCATCGACGAATGGTTAAGACATTTGTTCCAGATCAACTCTTTGCTGAATGGTTCATTAAGTCCCTGTTACCATCTATAACTGAGGATGTGGCTAAGAGTGGCATCGTCACAGAAGAGCAAGTTATCGCTCATGCCCAATATTTAGACTTGATTTATACTCAGTGTGGCACACTCTATGAAAAAATTACTAATGCTTCGAGATATAATTTCAATGTTCCTCCTCAATTAAAGGATTCTCATGCTAGAGACGACTTAATAGGCACTGCAAGCACACATCACACTACCGCATCTGATCCTGCTCCTACTTCCGAAATTAATGCTGTGTCATTTGACAAAGGCAAAGGTGACAAGCAACCAAGAAGTAAGAAAAAGGGAAATCAAAGAAAAAACAAAATTATAACCCGCAGGAAAGATCATCTGATCAATCGTTTGGACCTCGAAAACCTCGTTATCCATGCATAATCTGTAATGAGGAACACTTTGTGTTAGTATGAATCTTTCGTTGTAAAAGACCACTTTAGCTATGCATAACAAATAGCCCTAACATCGATTATGGCTGCCAAACTTCTTTAATTCTGCAATTAGGTGATCCAAATAATGCTGCACAAATCCAGATCTAAGCATAAAAGACATTAATTAGATAAAGTAAAATATGGCTCCATGCATCCAATAGACAAAACAAGAACAATGTGTTTGAAAATTTTATCATGCTGTTAAAAGGGGCACAGTGATAAACAGAAGAATTAATTTTAGGTTCTCTCAAATGGGATGGGTTCTTGAAAATCTCTCAGCGTTTAGATCCAAAATTCTCTTGGTGTTAAGAAAACCAGTTAAAACATACAAGAATCAATGACACTCACGAGGTAAAATGGAAAATATGATAAGTGTGAATCAGAGAATGATCTAATGCAATGGAGGTGACTAATGAATGGAAAAAACCCTTCTATTTATAACAAAATATTAGGGTTATATAGAACTTGGTGCATGAATAAAATATTATTAATCAAATTCTAGAACCACCCTTTAGGAATATTTTATTATATTTGTTGGAGGGAAAAGGTCTTTTGACTTGGGTCAATTCTTTTATTTATAAATAATAAATAAATAAATGATTTATTTATTATTTTAGGGAAATGATGGGAATATAATTAAATAAATAATGGTTTATTTAATCATTTATGGATGATTTAGTCAAATTTAACTAAGAATATTATTTAAATAATGATTTAAATAACTTATTCTTAGGAAATAATTAAATAAATAAGGATTTATTTAATTAATTTCCTTGTTTTGGGTTAAATATGACCGGGAAATATAAAAAAATAAGTTATTTCACATGGTGAAAGAAATTTTACTTAGGGTAAAATTGGTCTTACATGGTGTACTTGGGTTCATCTAATAATAATAGGTTAGATGACCAAAAAATAGTGTAACAGATTGCCCCCCAACGTACGAGTGTTAGGAGCAAATCGTATGACCGATGTACATTGTAAGAACTCAATCACTGGACATCAAGAGGGAAGTGAGAGAGAGAAATATAAGGTAGTCTAATGTGCTAAAGGACTAGACCCTGAGGAGACGAGACTTACAGGTGCAACAAGTCTCTAGTTTATGAAGTGGCACCTGTGCTAAAGGCGGCGGGGGAGGCATACCTATACCCGCCGAGACAAAGTACAAAGAATAGGAAGTCCATTAAACAAGGAACCGAACCATGAAGAATATATTGGACTAAATAGGAGCCATGAAAATAGAATGATGGATTCCACATACATGCTATGCCTGGAATAACCGTCAGGACTTATACAACAAGATTTTAGTACATGAGATACAAATACACCCAAAATGCCCCCTACACACGGGGAAGGGCTCGCAAAATCTGATTGATACATGCAAATCAAAGAGGTGTTGCAAGAGGTTGAGGCCGATATCATCAAATGGTAGGAGTTGCATCAAGGGCTGAAGTGAAGAAGTCATCTGGGCATGTGGGGGGCTACCAACAGGGCCACCCCCTCATGAGGGTTGATACATATCACACACACCTGGGAAGCACCAATAGCTGCTGCTGCACCAATAGACTATCAAGTCTATAGATCACGATCATGCTGAAAAGAGCTCGAACCAAGGTACACTACCCCCTAGAACTAGCTTCTAGAGTAAATGAGCTAATGTCGATAGAAGTACGTTCGCCATAGGTGAGGTAATAAGGGAATCTCAACTAAGGCGCGGGAGAAAAGAGTAGAGCGATTAACAGATGGACACTAATGATGATAATGAAATGAGAGATACTGAGTAGCGAATGGACAACTTCCATTGTTAGAGCATAAGGGGCATGAATGGCTTGGAAAAAACTGACACAATATCAGGGAGGACTATAGTGGGAGATAAAGGGGGTCGATATAGACTCCATGATGGATGATGACTCAACTCAGATGCTCTAAAAAAGGGTGACTCAATGGTTCTTCCACACACAAAAGGTCCAATGGGGGACCATAAAAACATGAGTACAATATGGCATCTCATGACGAAAATCTACACGAACAGAGCCAAGTAAAGAGGCAAAGTGGTGCCCCAAGTACAAGCATCGTAAGTGAAGAATTTTGATTGGACGGAGAGATGAAAGGACCCTTCGGGGACAGAATGTGTCCAGGATAAGTATCCAAAAATGAAAAAATAACAGATACCCGTTTGAGTGCTCGGTGAGAGCTTTCCAACAGTGCAGACGGTGTGTCAAACAGGGCTACAGTTTGGTTGCAGCAGGCAAAAGAAAAAATAGGGGTTTTTCTTCTAATAAGGCATTTGCCCTCCAAAATGATTCATTTTCTTGTGTAGCTGTGGTGAATGTGGAGAGGAGAGAAGGCCCTAAATCTTGCAACGATTGTAGCGGACAAACCGACAGTTGGAATCGAGATCCGTCAGTTCCACGTAAGAGGCCTAATCCTACTCTTTGTTTTTGATGGATTCAAAGTTCAGATTAGGGGTTTAAATCTCAGTAACTGCTCCTACTTCATCATTACGGCTAGGTCGCACTTTTTGGGGCAAAAAATACGACTTGGGACGCAGGTTTGGGCCTGAAAAGTGCGACTTGGCCCAGGATTTGGCCAAAAAGTTCGACCTGTGAGATGGGGGTGGTTTCAGTGCTGGTATTGGCTGAGATTCAGTTTTGGTGTAAGGAAATGCAGTTTTGTTTATCTGTAGACTGAAAAAGATGATGGTTTTGTGTAGATATGGTAGATATACATATCAAGTGGAGAGAGAGAGACCTAGGTACATTACGGACGGAAATCCAAGCGGATCAGGGTGTCCATCGGGCATTGGCTAGGTTTGGGGTGCTGAAATTTATGGAGAACCCATTGATGAGGGCTGGTGAGCCCTTGTTGGCCCGGATTATCAGTTACTGGGATCCAGACCATGAGGTGTTTATAGTGCAAGGGCACAGGATTGAGCTGACAGTCTAGGATCTGTATTTCCTGACTGGTCTCCTGCCATTAGGGATGGTGGTAAATACATAGCCAGTGTTACTGCGAGGGCGTAACATCATGGAGTTTGTTGAGCGACATTGTCGACTAGGTATCCAAGTCAAAGGGACTCAGATATCGATTGGGGATCTAGAGAGGTTCGAGACCCAGGCAGTAGTAGCAGCAGTGTTGCGGATTTTGGGCAGCCAGGCGTTCCATCACATCACTGAAGGGCAGATGATGATTGTAGAGAGTGTGTTGGGTGGGACCTACTATGGGTGGGCCTAGATGATGTTGGTGTCAGTGAAACGACTACTGTCGCTATGCAAGAGGCAAGTGAACCATGAGTGTGCCTATGGAATGGTATTGTGCTCTTTCTTCTTTGAGAAGATCCTGACCTTACGACCTCGTATACAGTTGCCTGATGGAGGACCGAGAGAGCCCAGGATGCGTCGGTGGGGACGACTAATGTGTAGAGGAGGGGGAGGGGCGGTCGGACGGGTGTTCTGACCAGAGTTCTTCGCCCATTGGGATCAGATACCATTATACATTGATGACTATCCCTATAGTGGGATGAGTTATTGGGGAGATTCGAACTTGCCGCTTCTGCCTGGTCGGGTGTGGGGGCCTGATGGTAAGTGACAAGCAATTAATCTGTTATGTGCATTTTAGAGTTTGTGACTAGTATGCATGGTACTAATCCTTATATTTTTTGGAATGTAGATATATCTCCGGTAAAACCGGCCGGATATATGGGACGACCTGCAGCAGCAGGAGCTACAGGTGCAAGTGGATCAAGGACGACACAGAATGAGGATATGGCCGCTCTGTTGAAGGACATCCGTCATAGATGTTAGGGGCTGCTGACCGGTGTGTCAGAGCGTGGTTGGCAGGATTTAGATGACCAGTACATAGAATTATGTATTAGGCTACCCTCGAAATGGCGAGGTATCATGCGACGCATGGCGATGGCCGGTCAGACCGTGCGTGATCTACGAGCTACGGGAGCAGAGATGTTGGCTCGGGATCCTCCAGAGAGTGATTAGATGTAGGGCAGGTGGTGCCCCCCAGCGTCTATGTAGGGGCAAGTGGTGCCCCCCATTTTTGTAGTTTTGGTTTTTGTGACATGCTATGTGCATGTCAGATGTTTTAGAGTAGATGGACTCTAAAAACACATGTGATATGATATATATGATTCATATACATTTTTTTGATGATGTTAAATGTTATTGTCTTGTGTGTGATAAATGCCAGTCTAGAACATGATTTGCGATTTGATCTACGTAGTGATTTTGACTTCTAGGGATATGTTTGAAAGTAATGAATCTAAATTCACGTATCAAAAGTTTCACTCGTAAATATTGTCTAAACAGGATAGGGTTATGCACACGATAGACACCATTAAGTTGTAAGACAAGAAGTAGGGAATCTAAATGAACGTGCAGATGGAGGATGTGATGAGAGAGGGCATCGGCTAAGAGACCATGTACCGCATCATATTCGGCCTGATTATTGGTGGCATTACCAATGCAGACCCCATTTGCAAGAACCAGGGTATGCAAGGGGGTAAAAATGGCCCATGTTGCCGAAGCGAGATTCTAGGAATAACGACTTGCCCCACTAGCATAGCCAAGATAATGTGTGGACGAGAGGGCCGGTGGAATAGTGTCACAAGACAAGAAATGGGAGGGATGAGAAGAAGGATGACAGCGTGAGTAGAGGGTAGACATCCACTGCCGACTATGGGAGGGAGTAGTCCGGGTAGGAAGTCTAGGACTCATAGATCGATGAGAGGGAGATGAATGAGAACTATGGGATGAAAAGCGGGAACTCAGGCTGCGAAGAACATCATAGATACGGATGGGATGATCGTGATTATGGGAGGAAATGGAAAGGTCAAAGAAACCACAGGATGCTGCAAAGCTACCTAAATCATCAGTATGGGAAGAGAGGCGCAGATACGGGTCATCACAGGGAATGACAGAATAACAGGTAAAAAGATGGTCAAAGCATGAAGAGCCCGAGAATGTGGCTGAAGGAGAATCAAGCAAAACATATGGAGTGGATTCAGTGGGAATGTACTTCGAGGTTCGTGCGGATGATGATAGGTATAGGAGGGGGGTAGCAGGTTCCGACATCTCAACATCAGGGGGAGGAATGTCAATGGTAGCATGGGGATCTTTGAGTAGACCTGATGCATATTGAGAAAGGATGGGAGAGGTGGATTTATTTTGTTCAAATTCATACTCGCGAATGACCTCTAAAGAGGCTCGGTAATGTGTGAGGTGAGAAAAATGGTGAGAATAATGGCCGTGGACACCACACGGAGCATAGGGTTTGTTGGTGTGAAGAGTCTTAGGGTTCTTGGCTGTGGAGGACGAAGAAACAGAGGTTTCAGGGACCGTAGATTCAGGGAACGCGACTTTAACCATGGGTTGGATACGGGGTAACTCAGGATAGGTATGGGTGGGATAACCGATACCATCACATAAGGCACAAGGCTTGGAGGGTTGGGGAGGGGTAGGGTCAGGTGCGGTGGCCTTGTCTTTGGATGCCCCCTTGCAAGTTTTTCTTTTCTTGCCTGTAGCTGTCGCAGCGTGAGGAGGGTCCTGCGGAGGGGCTAGGAGCATTGTAGCGGTGGAAGGAGCGAAGGGAATCGGTTGCACTAGTGTCACAACAATGTATGGTTTGGGGTGGCCCGGTGGGGTCTCGGCTGGAGGAGTAAGATACCATACTGGTATTCCCAAGGTTAAATTAGGGAGGGAAAGGGTGGCCATGATGGGAACTGAATAAACGGCGGGGGGGGGGGGGGGGGGGAACCAAGGGGAAAGGTGTCGACCGGCGGGGTAATGACCGGGAGGGACGGCTCCCATATGGTGGAGACTGAGGAGGTTCCTAAGTGTGAGGTGGATGGGAAGGTCCGGGCGAAGAAGGGTCTGTCGACCGAAGCAAAAGGGTAGGGAGACGAGGTTCGGTGGGCGAGATGGAGGTTTCTACTAGCAGACAAAGCGAGGCTGACGGAAGGCCGGCCCCGAATGATTGCATCATTCAAAACATTCGCTAAGCTAGGATCGAACGGAGGAGGAGGGACTTGGGAAAGTTCCCAGAAAAGAGGGGTCTTTGTAGACGCCGAGGGGGAAACACGGTCAAAGAATCAACAATTTGCTTATTGGTGACAGTAGAGATGGTGGACTCAGGGGAGGTCTGAGATTTTGGTTCATGGTAAGTCAACTGGTCAATCATGACAATATTTCCATTATGAGGGAAGAACATCTTGCGATGGACTATGGATGGGACAACAGACATGGCATAGGTGTAACTACACCCCAAAATAATGTTGTAGTCAAGAGGGGTGTCGATAAATTCAACATCGACACAAACAGTCTTGCCTGCAAGAGTGATAGGACAATTACGGAATAGGCCAATGGGCTGGGAGGCATGACCATCCCATGCACGAAGCGTGATTGTGGTAGAGGTCAGCGCAGGGGATCCGAGTTGTTTCCAAACTGAAGTGGACATCACACAGGTAGATGCCCCCTCGTCAATAATACACCGAGTGACATTGGCATTTCGGATTTTTATTAGGACCGGAAAGCAGCAGTAAGGAAAAGGGGATCGATGGGGCGGCGGGCGTCGAAAACGTCAGGCTGGTCATTAGCGGGATCTCTGACACCCACGGCGGTGGTAAGGAGCCTTATTTTGAAGAAGAAGGACACACGTGGAGGAGTTCCAGTGTTGAAATGGCAGCAGGAGATTGTGCCAGATCATCTACTATGCTGTATGAATGGGCAGCCCGACCAGAGGCAACATTGTGGCGTAATGGGCCCTTAGGAGTCTTGGTATGACCCTCAGCTTTGGGCGGAGGGATTTGCAAGGGACCATTGGGTGTCAACAGAGGCTCTATAGGACCTGAAGATGGGGACTCGGAGACAGACGAAACGGGAGGCGTGGAATACAGATGGGACCGAGTTTGAAGGTTGAGGTCGACGGTGAGAGGTTGGTCAGAGGCCATCATGAGAATCTGGTAATCGGAGGAACTAGAAGGGGAAGGTTGAGTGGTTACCGGGGCATGAGGTGGTTGAGTGGCTACGAATCCTTGTTGAGGGAAAGGATCGGTAAATACAGTGTGTTGAGAAGTAGCTGGATTGGGGGGGACAATAGGGGAGGAGTGTTGTCCCCGCACGGTGGCCTGAGACTCCCACATATGCCGCATTTGTGGTAATAAGGGACAATCGTGAGTGTAATGACCATAACCACTGCAACACGAACATGGCTTATTGGTGCAAAGCGGCCTGTCTGGCTTGGGCTGAGAGCCCTGTGGCTGGTTGGCAGTGGTAGAGTCAATACTGGAAGGATTGGATCCACGATTACCAGAAGCGGATTGATTGCCTTTCCTCTTTATTTGAGAAGGAAGAAGATTAGTAGCCCCCTGCTGCGCAAATACTTGCCCTGGAGGGGGTAGTAAGTGCAGTTGTGGGGGTGGAGAAGGCAAGGGAGTGGGAGGTCCAAATACTGGAGGAGCTGGGACACCAGGTTGTGGGTACGGATAAGGGTTAGGATGGGCAACATTGAGGTAAGCAGGAGTGTGGGAAAAATGAGGAGGCATGCCGTATCCTGGATACATGCTACCTAGAGGGGGGAAAGTGCCGGAGGGGCTAGCCCTTCCTAGAGGGAAACCATAGCCCAGAAGAGGTTGAGCAGAGGTATGTAACAGGGCTCCAACGATACCGTCGGCAGAGTGAGATGCCCCCGAGGCATTAGGGCCACCGGGCTTGGGGAGGTCAGGAAGGACGATATAAACATAACCAGATTGGGCATAGATAAGGTCATATTTCAAGGCTATTTGGAGGGCGGCTTCTTCGGTTTGGGGAAAATGGGATGCGACATCTTTGCCAATGGGAGGTAAGAGAGAGCGAAGGAACCAGTCCATGTAAACCCGATCTTCAAAGGGGGGAGCGCGACATAGGCTCCGTCTTCGTCGCCATTCCTGGACATGAGCAGAAAGGCGGGTTGAAGAGGATTGATGAAAAGAAGTTAAGAGTTCAGTACCAGTGTCGTATCAGAGAGGGAGCTAGAAATAAGATAAAAAGGCTTGGGCAATGGTCACAAAGGTTGTATGGGAAGATATGGCTTGATCAACATACCATTTAGAAGCTTCGCTGGTAAGCGTGCGTTGGAATAATCGAAGATGGATGGAGTCATCGGTGATGGAATTGGAGGAACACCACATGTGGAAAGATCGAATATGGTTAGAGGGATCTTCACTAGCAAGGCCTTCGAACTTGGGAATGTCGGAGGGGATCTTGGTTGGCATAGCAGGCCAACTGACATCGTGGCTGATAGGATCATTAATCAGCTGATTGAAGTTGGGGAGACTGAGGCCGACCATATAAGGGAGCAAAGGGGCAGTCGAGGTAGATCTTGTAGTGGTTCCACTGGAAACAGACCCAGCAGTAGAACTGGGGTTGCTGCTGGTAGTAGGCCCTGAAGTAGACATGGTGAAAGTAACAAGGGGAGAACCAAGAGTAGGGGGAGAACCCAAAAAATCAGAAGAAGAGTCGGAGTGCGGACTCGGGGGAGGACTTACTCGATGACGACGAGAAGGAGGAAGTCGACTAACCAGAAACTGAGGGTGAAGGCCAATAAGTCTCCGGGACAAATGCCTTGGGGGTGCAATGATGACGGGAAGAAGAAAAACCGACAAGGGCAGGGAGAGGCAAAATCAAGTGAGGTCAATGTCGAAACAAGGGCAGAGAGGTGCAGTGTCAATTGATTTTAAAGTCTTTGCTAGGTGGTGTTAACTAAGCTCTTCTTCACTTAGGGTCAGTGTGTGGCGTGCGTTAATTTTAATTGTTTAAACCCAGAGGTTTTGAGAGTAAAAGAAAAAGTGTGATGCGTAACTAAAAATAAATCTGCAGTAATTAAGAGTGAAAGAACAGAAAATTAACAGCTAAAAATGCATCAATCTAACCCAAGAAGGCGGGTCTCTCAAAACTAGTCTAAAAGAGGGAAAAAACTAAGCAAAGCACGTGAAAAAGAGGCCAATAGATCGAAGGTCGGGAGGGACGGGGATCTAAAGGAGAAATCTGCTGAAAAGAGGTGCAGAGAACAGCAAAGAGGCAGAGGCAAGGTTGCTGCTAAAAAGGAGGAGATCAACTAAGCATAGAAGGGACAATGAGGCGACCTTAGAAATGAACCCAAAAAAAATTATATGAGTTGATTTGAAAGAGATAAGAGCTGATCTAAAGGGATCTGAAAATGAGGTATCAGATCTGAAAGAAAAGAGGCTGAACTCTGGAAATTCAGACTTCTGAAACAACAAAAGCTCTCCCACAAAAAGTGCAGGGTACTAGAGCCCTAAGGGGCAAGATTCCCGCTTAGTTGAGTGAAACAGATCAGAAACAGGTCTAAATGGGCGGAGACAGAGGCTGGAAAACCTTGACAGAAGCTTCAGACAAACCCAGAAAAAGTGCTGGAAAATTGCAGAAAAAAGTGCAGGTCGCAGGTTCTGACCTGTTTTCAGTCCAGGTCACAGATTTTGGGCAGAAAAGTGCGACCTCAAGGCCAGGTTGCATTTTTTGGGCTAATAAGTGCAACCTACAGATCCGGGTCTCTCGGCGGCAGATTTCAGAAAAAGTTGTCATCTCAGCTGCAGCTGATGTCTGTCACCTGCGTAATAAGGCCAAAAACACACGGAAGTTAAAAATTTGACTGTTTGAGGGTTTTAGAGGTGGAAAGCACCATAAAAATAGGAAAAAAAAAATGGAAGAGAAACCTTAGGGTCTGAAACAGCTGGATATGCAGGAATATGTAAAACGATAGCGGTCGCAAAAGAAAACCCGTGTGGAGTCGCCAATTGTTAGTATGAATCTTTCGTCGTAAAAGATCACTTTAGCTACGCATAACAAATAGCCCTAACATCAATTATGGCTGCAAAACATCTTTAAATCTGCAATTATATGATCCAAATAATGTTGCACAAATCCATATCTAAGCATAAAAGACATTAAACAGATAAAGTAAAATATGGCTCCATGCATCCAATAGACAAGACAAGAACAGTGTATTTGAAAGAATTTTTGTATTATATTAAAAGGGGGCACCTGAGAGGAAAAAAATAAAGGTGTTTTCCGGTTCTCCTCAATGGGATGGGTTCTTGAAAGTCCTCAGCGTTTCAGATCTAAAATTCCTCTCTCTTATTGTGGTAGAAAACCCAAACAAACATAGAACTCAATGGGAGCTCACAAGGCAAAAATGGAAAATGGTGACCAAGAGTAGATCCAGAGTGATCTAATGCAATGGAGGTGACTAATGAATGGGGAAAACCCTTATATTTATAACAAAATATTGGGGTGTTCTAGAACTCGGTGCATGAATAAAATATTATTAATCGAATTCTAGAATCACCCTTTAGGAATATTTTATTATATTTGTTGGAGGGAAAAGGATTTTTGACTTGGGTCAATTCCTTTATTTATAAATAATAAATAAATAAATGATTTATTTATTATTTTAAGGGAATGGTGGGAATATAATTAAATAAATAATGATTTATTTAATTATTTATGAATGATTTAGTCAAATTTAACTAGGAATATTATTTAAATAATGATTTAAATAACTTATTCCTAGGAAATAATCAAATAAATAATGATTTATTTAATTAATTTCCTTGTTTTGGGTTAAATATGACTAGGAAATATAAACAAATGTTATTTCACATGGTCAAAGCAATTTTACTTAGGGTAAAATTGGTCTTACATGGTATACTTGGGTTCATCTAATGATAACAGGTTAGATGACCAAAATAATGGTGTAACAAGAAGCCCGTCAGATAGCTGTGGGTTGAGTTACTAGTCCTGGAAGCCTTGGTTCGACAAATGATCTGGAAGCCCTAGGTGGGTTGAGTTACTAGTCCTGGAAGCCCTGGTTGGAAAAATGCTCTGGAAGCCCTAGAATAGTTGGGGTTGAGTTACTAGTCCTGGAAGCCTTGGTTGGAACAAACACTCCGAAGCCCTTGAAAAACTTGGATAGAGACCAATCTGTGATGGTTGTGATGTTTGGCCATGAGATGGAATCACTAGTTAAGGGTTGAGGTGGTTTGGAATCTGGAAGCCCTGGATTGGTTTTGATTGATGTGTTTGATGAGATCCCACATCCACGCTTGGAATATGGCACAGGGGTGATTGGCTGAAGTGAGATTTGGCTCAGCCTATCTATTGTCGGGTAGAACGTGGAAGTCCCATCTCCGGTTTATTTCTACATTCATTAATGAGAAATTAATTCTCTTGGTATTTGGTATGAAAATGTATTTATTTATATGTGGATTATATTTTTGTTGTATCCATACTATTTTGGCTATTATTATGTTGGTTATGAGCATGCATTTTTACAATGATGATGCATGGATCTCACCATGATTTTACTTGTAAATTAATGTACAATGTATCTATGGTCAAACATATGGTATTGTAGTTAATGATGTAGGGGAGTAATTATTCTTATTCATTCTCTGATAAGTATGAGACCCCTTTGCTTTTTTCTGTTGTTTACACCTATAGATTCAATGTTTCTGACATGTTTGAAAAAATTCCTGTCATGGGTAGGAGGGGTCCAGATTATTTCTTAATGATGTGATTGATTCTATATCGTTGTCCTATTTTTATTTATCATCTCTGAACGTTTCATAATGTTCTGGGAAAGCACTAGGTTCTAGGCCTGAAAAGGTTGCTCAAATCCCGGAGATGTAGGCACAGAACTGATTTTTTTGGGCCCTGAACACTGGCATGTAGTGTTATGCCTGGGGATATAGCCTCCTAGTTGTTGTAATGTAGTGTTATGTCTATGGCTATGGCTCAAAGAGGTTAAAATGTGAATGTGGCCTAGGGCTAAGTAGCTTGAAAGGTTGGGTTACCTCCTAGGGGTGTTGTTGTTGTTGTACAAGGTCTGTATGTTGTGATTCCATCGATTCCACTTTCTTAAGGTCACCTAGGAGGTTGCATACCATTATAGTATCTTATCGTCACATGTTTACCCTAGTTGGTCAGTTAATTGGGTAGATGTGGGAAGAGGTGTTACAGAGTGGTATCAGAGCGTGGTTGCACTCTCCTTGGGAGGTATCTAGTTTTCGTTCTCTTTGGGTGATGTGTTGCTTCCGGTATCTTTGTGTGATATATGATACCAGAGAGTGGTGTCAAAGCATGGTTCAACCCTTGGACTATATAGACTGTGTATTGGTCATTCTTTTCTATTGGTTGCATATGTGTTTCTCATACCTAGTGTGTATGTGCTTAATTTTGCATATGTGTTGTGTTGACCATGGTGGTAGTGGTGTCACCATGGAAGTGTTGATGGTGTTGTTGTCAACATGTTGTCATGAGTGTATGACTGGTTATGTGTTGCTCATGCTTATGTATTTTTCGTGCAAACTTGCCTACATATTGTTACATATTGTACATGCATTTCTTTCTTATGCTAGGGTTACATATTGGCCATGCATCGGTGTTATCCATGTATGCTCGCTTGTGTGATGTCATATGTTGAACATGCATTGATCGTTCATGATTGGTTATACATGTCAAGTGGGTGCATATGGTGAATTTTGTATTGGTTTGATTGATATTGTTGTGCATAAGGTCATTTCATGCAATTAGGTCATCATGATGATATTGGTATGTTATGATGTTGATGTATTGGTTGAGATAGAGCAGGAGATGTAGATCATCAAGGTGAAGTTGTAGCACTAGACTTTTGAGTAAGAGAATATCGACATATAGGTATGTTAGTTAATGAATTTTTATATGCATTAGGGTTATATACATGTTTTACATTTTATTGTGTTGTGGTTACATGCATGGTAGATGCTAGTTAAGTGCAGTCATATCCACATGTGTTATATAGTCATGTAGGATAGTAAATTGTTGTTACATGCATTGTCAATGATGTTATATGACAGTTAATTTGATGAGTATGTTATATGTTGCCAATGAGTATGTTGTAGTTTAACTTTTTGTTATATGTTATTTAACTCGATGATTAGGTTTATTGCATTAATATCTTGATGTTATATGTATCATATTTCTTTGGATTGGCTTATGCATATGGTTAGGGTTATTATGTTCATGTATGATTTGATATATTTGTGATATCAAATTGTACTAATCTAGGCTGACTGTGAATCTGTGATTCTTATGCATGAATTCTAATTGTTCATGAGCTTATGATGTGAACATGATAGCTAGTTATTGTTATGGATATCATGACCTTATTTATGTTGAGTTGAGGTGTTGCAAAGTTATATTGTGCTAATCTAGATTGATTGTGCATACAAGGTAACCTCCCCTGAGATACATTAAGATATGAGTTTTCGTATGTCGTGTACTTGATGCTTGATTGTTTGATCATGTCATCTATATGGTATTGAGTGTTTGGTGTCCATTATGTCGTCTAATTGATTTATCCAACATGGTACATTTATAGTTTGTTTTAATGTTTGACTAATAACATGATATGAGTATGTGTCTATAATACTACATGAAGAAATGATCTTGCTTTAAGATGATTTCACTAACATACATGCATGGAGACAGTTGATATGTACTTGAGTGTAAATAGGTGATAGTTGTAGGATCATGTATTATGACTGATGACAATGAGTTGATTGTTGATTATGACATGGTTTTCAGACTTGGTAAATGTTGATTCCAAATTAATAGATATGTTGTCTTGATATTTGGAACATGAGGTTGACATGCGTTTTCAGTTATAGGTCAATGTGCTTGGAACAATAAGGTAAGATAACTGGTATATTGTTATATTTATTTATGCACAAACAATTGTGTGGTTATGGCAGTATGATGTAGGGATTGCATGGAAAAAGAGACTTCCATGAAATCTTGAAGAGGGCTTAGGTTGAGCTTTCCTTTGGAAGATCTGGGAAGCCATGGGGATTGATTCTTGGTGTTTTTTGAGAGTTTTGTGCATTTGGTATTTTTTTATTTGTTGATCTTGGTTTGCGCCTTTGTTTATTTTTGGTGCATATCTCTGCCATTTTGGTTGCAGTGTCGTATTGTTATTAGTTTTCATGGTCTTCTTCTTATTTTTTCTTCTTATTACCTTTTATGTTTTGAGTGTCTTAGGAATTGGTTCAGGAAAGAGGGAAGTTAATGGAGCTTGGAGAGAGTTGTGTTGTACCCAACAGGAAATGAAAGACTTGGATAAAGCTTGGTGCATGAGTAAGCACAACGAAAGGAAAGAATATGACAGTTGGATGGACTGGTTGGGTCCATTGTGGTAAGTGGAAGATGGCACTACAAACATGAGAAATGTAACATGAAAGGTAAAGTGAATGGATATGAGGTGTTAGATTCCTTGGGTATGATGGGAACTATTGTTCTCAACGTTGAGCATGTGTTGCACGAATAAAGGAAGTTCTCATAATATAGACCTTATGATATCTATCAATTGTGTTCTGATCATGATTATGTTGATGTTTATATATGTATACATGAATGTACGTATGTATGTCGTATCTGACATGGTTGTCATGGATCATGGTTGTTTAATACTAAATTTTTATATGTATATATATGTATGTCATTGTATGACAGGATCATGACTGTTTTATGTTAATGATTATATATGTATTTATGTATGTATTGATGTCACTGACTGGCAAGGTTTTCTAGGAACATTCTTGTGGAGGAATGATTTCTTATGTAGGTAAATGACATGAAGAGGTTCCTGGTCTTATGAGGAATCAAGTGGGAAGAGTAGCCCTGGCAGAACTACAAGGTCAGTATCATGTTGGTAAGATTTGATATTATATGCTTGTACTATGTATATGCTTATGTTACGGCAGGTAATGTTGAGGGTACATTAGTGAAGTGAAACTAGTGTGATCTATGACATGCTAGGATGAACGTGGATAGTAGAAAGACATTAGAATCAAGGTTGTTTGTGGGGTCAGTGTGTGGTCTATGGATGTGTAGTACTACTTTTGTGTATATGTTGTGCATGTTGTACATTTAGTAAATGTAGCTATGGTGATGTGTACATGTAACATATGTAGTATTGTGTACATATGATGTTGTATGTTTATTGTATATATGGTGTTGTGTGTATAATGCATATGCAGTGCTAGGTATAGATGGTGCTATGTACATGTTGGATATGTGGTGATGTGTACATATGGTGCTATGTACATGTTGTATATGTAGTGATATGTACATATGGTGTTGTGTGCACATTGTACATATGGTGCTATGTATATTTGGTGTTGTGTGCATGATTGTACATGTGGTGTTGTGTACATGTTGTACATGTGGTGCTATGTGCAAGTGGTGCCCTGTACATGTCGTGCATGTGGCACTGTGTACATGTGGTGTCGTGTACATGTCGTGCATATGGTGTTGTGTACATGTGGTACTTTGTACACATTATAGAGGTGGTGTGGTGTGCATTTGGTTGTGCAGGTGGTGTCGTGTACATGTGATGTTGTGAGCACATTGTGCAGGTAGTGTTTTGTACAAATGGTACTGTGTACATGTTGTGCATATGGTACTGGCACACATGTGGTATTGTGTGCATTTTGTACATGTGGTGTTGCGGGCATGTGGTACTATGTATGTGCATGGTGTAGTCGTGGTATCGTGACATGTGTATTCGTTATGTTGTATTGTACACCGGGTGTATATGTATGTGGTGTATGTCAGTGTAGGTGTATGTATTGTGTTGAATTATACATTGGGTGTATGTGTATGTGTCGTATGCAAGTGTGGGTGTGTTTATTGTATGGTGTTGTATGACGTATGTGGGTGTAAGTGTTATGATATACACTATGTGTATGTGTATATGATTGAAGAGAAACAAAGGCACTAGGTGCTTTCCAGTTGTGGAAACCGATCCAGTGTGTATACAGAAAGAACAAAGGTAGAAGTAAGGACCGATGAAGGATAGGTATCGGTATTTTATTTCAGTTCTATTATGCATGTGTTCTATGATTCTGACATATGATGGTTACATATGATTTATGATTATGGTTTATGATGATCTCATGTGATTCATGAATTTGAAATATGATGATTGTGTTTTGAACTAACCAAATGTGATATGTTTATACATGTTGATTTGATCAAACAACTAGTTTGACTTGTTTTGACAGGAAGTGAACCGGATTGCAAGTGTACCTTGTTGATGAGCTACTAATAAGGTATGATTTGAATTTATTTTGAATCTAATGGAATTTATGTGCTTGGTACATGAAGTACGGAAATTCCCAGTTTGGAATGGTTGAAACTGACTGCAAGAAATAGCAGCATCAACAAAAGGAATTGGAGCATACAGTAGTATGCTAGTAAAGCACTTCAGGAGAAGGGCCATTATGGGACTCTAGTACCCAATAGTGTCCATTGATTTGCATGAGCATGCTATGATTGGTATGACGGTTTTGAAGCAAGTATATGCCTTGGTTGTTTGAACTTCCAATGCGAGAAAACCTTTCCAAGGGATGGACTGCCTGAGATGGGGGTGCCAACCGAACTTGGAAGGTGAGTGATTTCATGGAAGGGGTTCCCATATTGCCCAAGGGACTATGTAGCAGAGAAGGGAAGGTAGATGATGGATTTTTTTTCTCATTAGCATTTCCAGATGGAATCAGATGCACATTGGGAGTGTGCCCTAGAACAATGAGTTGGTAACTCCTCACTGAGGGTACAGTGGTGCAGGATTGTATCGCTAGACATTGGTTGCAGCTTTGACTTTGGAATTGGATTTTGAACTTCCTCGGTAGGAATTGAATCCTGGTATTACTTTGATGGTGGAGGTGTTAGCCTTTGGATTCCCTTGTTGCTGATACAAACATTGTATCCTTCTATTTGTTGGTTGATAAAATTTGTATATGTGTATATTTGTATATTGTTGTAAATATTGTAATAATTTGTGTTATAAATTTCAAGTACACTATATGATTTTGATGATGATTTTTTATTTTGAGAAGGTTATTCATAATAAATACTGAAATGAGCTGTGTTAGAAATATCCATAGGCAATATGTTTGATTTTCAATGGTTTTTCGATTTGCAGGTGTTATTGAACACCAAGGATGGTGTTCCCCCAAGGGGGAGGGTTCTGTAATAGCCCTAGTGAAAATTCCATGTAATAAAGTTAAAACAATAACCATATTTGATGGGGCATGTTCCAAGCTGATTGGTGAGAAAAACATCCTAGCGGGTGTTCGTTTCAGTTATTATGGCTAAAGGAAATTGGCAAAGGAAATGAAAAAGGCATTAGAAATCCATGAGGCATTAATTGGAATTTTATTTATGAAAATAATTGAAATTAGGAGAAAAGGAAGGTGAAAGGTCACAGGTTTCATGTGAGGAGGAAAATGAAGGAAAATAATGGAAATTGAAGAAAATAGATGCCTCATTGATAAAAAGGCTTATGAGGATCACTTGACAAGATTTTTTCAGTGCATTTTTGAAGCTCTCTCATTATTCTCTCTCTATCTCACACTCTTGAGATATCTGGTGAAAATGTGAAGTTGGGTTACACTTTTTGCCCTTTTTTGAGAAAAAAATATCATTTTTATCTATTCTTTAACTTTATGCAAGCCAAAACAAATTTTCTGTTTAGAATTTCATTTCACGATAAAAAAAAAACTTGTTAGAAATTTTATGAGCTTTCTATTACTTATTTTTCGGAATTTTTTATACACATTTGATATGTCAACTTAACATTTCATTCAGTGTGTGTTCTTTAACAATCAAAGGATTCATAAAAATTCATGTTCAAATGTGTTGGTGTATTATTTGAAAACTTTGTGTTTTTGAGAAAACAATGTGCTATAATATTCTAGACAGAGTCTACTTTGGTTTCGTTATATTTACGAAACCAACTGATGCATATCATAATTACTAGAATTTTTTGAACTGATCCAATACGAAAAAACTACAAATTTTGAATATGTTTCAGCTCGCACAAAATTTCTCAACATAATAGTTATAAACTAAAAATCTAAAAACTACTCATTATAAACGACAGACCAATGTAATGCACCATAATTTTTTCAATTTTTTTTATAGTGTATTTTGGAAGATACGAATTTTGATTTCACTGAATCATAGTGACCTTTAAAAATTGTTTGCACCCATTTTATTACAAAATTAATTAAAATTAGGAAATATTTATTAAATTTCATAAACAATTATATTTCCTGAAAGTAGATTGAATTTTACAATGCTTGTCTTGGCTCTGACAGTTAATTCATAAAGTTTCATGGAGTGTAATCATTCCAAAGTTGAACAAATGTGTTCAGAGCCGAGATGTTGCATAGTTGCAGACATGTTAATCGGTTGAACGCTTAAAAAAGTTTGGCTGAATTGTTTTTTGCCACGTTGGCCTGTTAATTCTAGAGACAAAAAATTTTGATTGAAGTTTTTACAGAAGTTCAGTCGAAATTTTAATCAAATTTATGTCGGCCGGAAAATTCAATGAATCCCCTCCAAAAAAACATTTCGCGACTATATAAATAGCCTAAAACAGAATCATTATTTTCCCATAATTTCGCACATTTCTTCATTTGGGCTAATTTTGCAAAGGACTTATTTTGGGCTTCATTTTCGAAGGACTATTTTTGGGCTTAATACTGAAAGGACATTTTTTGGGGTATTTTGTTTTTCGAGACATTTTTTAAAAGGTTTTTGTGCTTAATTTTGAAAGGACGTTTTTTGGAGGTTTTTTTTTGAAGTGGCATTTTTTAAGAGGTTGGGCTTAATTTTCAATGGACATTTTTTGGAGGTATTTTTTAAAGTGACATTTTTAAAGAGGTTGGGCTTAATTTTCAATGGAAATTTTTTGGAGGTATTTTTTAAAGTGATATTTTTTTAGAGTAAGTGTTTTGGGTTGAAGTAAATATTTTATAACGATTTTTTTAAAGTGAGTTTTTGTCTAACTTTTTAAAAGAATTTTTTTTGCAGGACTTGGAAGGAAATATTTTGAGCTTTGTTTCATTTTTAGAAGACATTTTTTTGGCATAATTTTTAAAGTATGTTTTTTGGGTTGAAGTATGTCTTTTGTGCAAAAATTTTAAAATGTTTTTTTTTTTTTTAATTAAATCTTTTGTGATGATTTTTTTTAATTGAGTTTTTGTCTAAATTTTTGAAGGAAAGTTTTTGAGCTTCATACTCAATTATCATGGGGAATCGTAGGAATTGCAAGAGAAAATATTATTTAACAAGAGACCCTGAAGAATATAGAGAACAAGGGAGAGGATATCGCAAAAAAATAGAGAAGCATGCTCAAATATTGAAAGGGAAAATCAACCTCAACTAGAAGTTGAAGTAGGTATGTAAATGTAAATATTATAAATTTGATATTTAAAATTTGACTAGTGTATTGTGAAACTTAATTTTTATTTGATGAACTAATTTGAAAAATATTTTGTAATGTAAACAGAGACATTGATGATGAGATAAAGAAATTTGAAATATAAAGTGAAAGAGATATTGAACCAATGATTGAAGATGGTTAAAATGTTGAAAGAAATTCAAGTGAAGAAATTGAATCATCGAGTATGTATATATATATGTTGAATGTGTATTATTGAAATTATACATATTTATTAATTTAATTATTTATTGAATATGTAAAATTATTATGTACATTTAATTCTAATATGTACAAATGAAATCAATATCGATGAAGAGATGTTAGAAAATGTTGACACTCAGAGATATGGAGATAAAAAAGCTGACCATGGTATATGATATCGTGTTAATCACATTATTGATTCGTTCTTCAAAGATGAAACTGTTGTAGTTCAAGCCCAAATGTTGAAAAGTCTCTTAACATCAAGGAAATTAAAAGAAGCTATGAATTTATTGGGTATTCAAAAATCAACAAAAGATAATAAAAAAATGAAGGAAAATGTGTTACAAAAAATAATAGTGCTCTAAAGTCAATTAGAAGATCTAGAAAGAAAATTGGTTTAGATGCACGTAGATAAATACAATGGCAGTGGTTTCATCAAGTACTAAAGATAATCGCTTGGTAAAATCTATGGCACGAGAATTAGGAACCTCATGAAAAACATTGCACAAGCATCGGAAATTTCGATTGCAAATAGAAGTAAATGATGAACTCTCTTGTTGGACAGCTATTTGTAGGAAACCATACAAAGATAGATTTGGAGAAAATGTCTAAAAAGTAATATATGAATATTGGATGAAAAATTCACGTGTTTCACCAAAAGCAAGGGATGTGATGCAAATAAGAATAGCATGAAATCAATACAAAGAACCAGCAAAAAATTTCTTGGACACCACTCAGATAGAGTTTTTCAACAAGTTCAAAGAAGAGAATCATGAAATCGATGTCTAAATCAATGTTTTTGTGCAAAAAAAACCATGGTATTTTAAACCTATCACAGTATGTGGCACTTTTTGTTGTCATTATCATGTGGAATTTTAGTTATATTATGACACATTCATTAATTCTGGTAAAACATTTTGGAAAGATTCACCTCCTCCTTCCACTATCCATGATTTTATATCTCAAATTCTATGTGGAAGACAAAGCCATGAATTTTTTTACCAAATAAATGTGTTGGTGGTAAAAAATGCAATGATTGTGGAAATTTGACTAAATTTCAAAACAAATATCGTACTGATATAAAAAATCAATAATTTTCCAACATAAAAGTGAAATGGAAGAGATATAAATATATCCATACATCAATTGGTTCAAGTAGTATTACAAGTGATAAAAGAATTGATTTACAAGAAGAAGAAATTTTTCTGATAGATTTTTTGAGAAATTTTGAGGCATAAATTTATAAATACACCAAGCATTCCCATAGAGCTCGATGGCAGGACTTGCAATTCAAAAAATCCCATGAAGTTTTTCCATCGGGGACCATTTTGTCAATAGTTGATTTTGCAGAAAACTACACATTTGTTCCACAAAAAGAAATTTAGAGTGAATAATATCATTCTGACCAAGTCTCCATGCTTGTCCATATTCTATATAGACATGCTAAAAAAAATGTTGATCATATAGAAAACACCAGTGAAAATAGGCATGTTATTAAAGAATATCACTTTTATATCAGTGACGATTGTACACATGATACATATTTTGTACAAAAATGTTTTGAATATATTTATGACTCCTTGAAAAGTCATGGAATAAAATTTAATGAACGTTGGATATGGTCAGATGGATGTGCAGGGTAATTCAAATCTTCACGATTATTCTTTTGGTTGTGTCGTCTTCATATGTAAACCTGCATTAAACATTGTTGGAATTTATTTTAGATTGGTCATGGAAAAGGAGAACATGATGGTGTATGGACATGTATAAAATGAGCACTTCGAAGATATCAAATGGGCCACTCTGTAAACCGACTAGTCTCAACTAAAGAAGTTGTTTAATGGTGCATCGTTGTACTAAGCCACGAGACTAACCGATCAAGGGAAGTACAAAGGTACATTCAATTTAATTTTTATTGGATTTCTAATTTTAAATAGTACATTTATCACAATGATTATCTTTGATGGTATTTTGATAGCATATGTATATTCTTCTTTGAATTTTCCATATAGGTTTTTTTGGCATATTGGGATCCAAGATGTAGATACATCAATTGGAGATGACGTTGAAAAAATAATAGGGTCTCAAAAATGTGTTTGCATTGGATAAAATAAAATATTCTTGTTTTTGTCATGTTTGCATAATCAACACAGAATCCAATGATGTTTGTGAAAACAAAATGTATGTAAAATATTGGCAACATACAAAACTAAATACAAAGGGGAAAATAATCGTTGCAAGATTTGAAGAAATGCAATCAGAGGAGACTACAATATCATCTAAAGGTGATCGAGTCCCTGATCTTGTTAGAGATGGCAACTTTTCAATTGCTTTCAAATGATAGAGATCTAGAAATAGATAATAAAATCAAGTACACATGTTAATTTTAAAGTTAATTTTTCATGTTAATTATGATCTAAATTTAAATACATAAGTTTGTTTTATTGTGCAAGAGATGTTTTTGTTGTAGTTGCACCTACTATCAACAATGAAAATGTGAAGTATTATTTGATGCGTTGCACTAAACGAAAGATGAAATTATGGGAAAACTATGATGATAACATGTTTACATATGATAGAGGGTCTATTATACTAAAAGGTTATTTTTTCCAACAAAATCATCAAAGTGGGGATTTTTTTTACTTTCAAGTCTATGAACCTGATGTCATAAGTTTCCAATATAGTCACTTGGTGTGTGCAACACGCATAAAGTTAATAGAAGTTCAATCAAAGAAAAAATTGAAAATTAAGAAATTGAAAATGTCGAAAGCCAATCATGAACAAATCATTGAAGATGGCATTCCATTGGAATTTTTTTGATTGAATTACCCAGCAATCTCTTCTCTTTGGATTCATTTTTTAGAACTTCTAGAACTCAACTAAAAATTACATTGACTTTTTATGTTATATGTACAAGTGTTTGCACATGTAAATTATTTTGGTACATGCACACAAGTAATTTATACACATGTCTAGATTATCCGGTCTTAAATGATTTCATACATTATCTGGTACAATTTTTCATAATTTCATTATTGCAAAATATACATATCTGTGTATCTAGCATAGTTGATATAATGCAAATTTTAAGTTGCACGATTTTGTTTTAGATGTTTTTGTTAAGTAAATTATAATATTCATTCTTGAATGCAAAATGCGTGGTACGTGTTTTGTAATTTCTAGTTTACTATCAACTGAAAGTAGATTTTCTATGTACATTAATGAAAAATGTTGTGTACTAGATATATGTTTTAATGCAATTTTAAAATTTTATGATTGTTTGACACATCTAAGAACACCTAGAATTTTATGATTGTTTTTAGATATATACATCGATATGTATTGTACTTCAATAATTTTTACATATATTCAAACTTGTACATCAATATTTTTTATGTACATATATTCATGTGAACTTTTTTTTGTTTGTAACTTGGGCTAAACTATATTAGAAGCATGAAAAACTATACAGACGCAAGGGTAGAGATGGAAAGAAGTGCGTAGCCTATCACTTCCTTGGTAGTGTTCAAAATAAACCAAGTTTGGGGCTACCTCAAAGGAGGAAACCAACCCCTTAAGAGTGTCATCTAGTCTTGTAATAAAAAATATTCAGTGGCCCATATAAAAAAAGAAGAAGAGCTGAAGTATATCCTTAGGTGAAATAAAAAAAAAACCTTGCTACCGAAAAATCATGGAGTTCTTTCATCTTCGCCCAATGCCTGGTCCTCTTCCTCTATTAGGCACCTGCATTCTCTAGCAATGGCTTCCTCCTCAGCTGTGGGCATTCGAGGAGGCTTCAGGGGCATTGCATGGAATATGGGAGCGACTGGGTAGTTTGCATCGTAATGTTTGGTCTAGACACCGTCCGAGTCCATAAGCCAAATGCCTATCTCCTTCATCGTGGGCTAATAAACTGGGAGCGGGTTGTTTTTCCTGGGTAAAGGCTACACATATCATGGAATAGTGGCTTTCCTGTAGCCTCTTCTACCCTTAGGCTTCTCTAGAGGAAAAAAATTCTCCCCATGAGTGATATAAAATGCTTGAGGAGCCAACTCGTCATGGCTATCAGATGCAGAACCCTCGGTGGATTCCAATCACTGGTTGTAGCCACAGTGAGACCGGCTTGAGAACGCATCCCTACAGCTGCCTCTAATGGGATTCTGACGCTAGCGCGAGGCCATGGCATGGATTATGACCTGTACATTTTATGATTGTTTTTAGATATATACATAGATATGTATTGTACTTCAATCATTTTTCCATATATTCAAACATTTACTTCAATCAATTTTATGTACATATATTCATGTGAACATAAATATGTATTTAACCATCTATGATTGTTTTAAATGACATGTATTATCATGCAAAATACATATGTAAATATCACCTAAATAATAGATGTACATCCTAAATCTATATAACATTCACACACATGTTCAAATGCATAACATGTAACAATGTATGTGTTAAATGTAATTTGAAATATCCATCTAGATTCATTTTATATTTAACAAATAAAATGACAACTTGAGTTTTAAGAACAAAACATTATATCACAACATGTGAGCACATGCCAAATGTAGTTCAACTATCAAAAATATACACATGTACATGTTTAAATTGTAATTTGAAATTTCCACCTAGATTCATTTTATATTTAACAAATATAATGCCAACTTCATTTTATATTGATCAGGAGATCAAGTCCTTTGTGGAAAAATGCTCAAAAATTTAGTTGCTCAGAATTGGTTCAAACCAGATTGACTGGAAAGAGCTCAGAAAAACGATCCTGTAGACGTGAACGGCATTGAAAACCGACGCTATATGAGAGATTTATTCAGCTTTGAAGTTTGCCAAATTCAGTAAAAAAAAATGGCCAATTTGACTTTAAAAATTTTTTTATTAAAAAAAGAATATTCCACAGAATATTTTGGGAATATTCCATGGAATATTCCACAAAATATTCTGTGGAATATTTTGCAGGCGGCCAATCAGTGGGCGCCACGTGGCTAGCCCAGAGGCCGCCACGTGGCCCCAAGGTCAAACAAACGGTTGAATACAATTTTATATGGCGCGGACGGGAGTGGACCTTGGGTCGACCTAGTAGCAACCAAACGGCCCAACCGGAAGAGCCACCAATAGTTCTTGTTAACTAAGGTCACATTATTTTATTTGAAGTTTAAACGTGGTATATCCATCGACGCATTTAACCGTTTGGGGTAAGGTCATGTGAATCTCGGCGGACATTTGCATGTGATTATATTATATGGTTAAACATTAATAAACCCGCCATTAACTCAAGTGATAGGCCGGAGGTTCCGTGGTAAGGCCCTTAAATTTAGCCCTCAACGCTGGCGGGAAATTGGCGGAGTGCCAAAATTATAGTGCCGACCCCATTTTTAGCGGGCTTATCTGGAGTTGCTCCACATTTAGTGGAGCTTTTCAAGGGGACACTGGGCAAAACTTTAGTTAGCCATAACTTTGGCTAGGGAAGTCCATTTGGGACGAATTGTTTTTTGATTTGGGGGTATTGAAGCATTATGGAGCGGTTGGGACAGGTTGCAAAGCCATCAAGGCACTTTTTCAGCGATTTTATCGGCGAATTTTCTTGTGGAGCCACTAGGGCTTGGTGAAAGATCAGCTGTATTGGACTATACTCATCCATTTAAGGTGAATGAATAGTCGATTTTTACTGTTTTCAGTCCTTTGTTTCTGAATTTGCAGCTATTTTAGCCTTTTTAGGATTTCTTCATAGTGTAATACTTATTTTGAGCATTAATGAAAGAGGGAAAAGCCTATTTGGAGGCTTTTGGACCCAGCAGAGGTAGCCCAAGAGAGGGGTGAAATGATTAAAAAAATTCTTACTGTTATGCTGTGCATTTTTGCTGCTATATTCCATATTTTACTACATTAAACAGTAATTTTTAATAAGTCCAATTTTCCCAATGCGACTTATACAGTGATCAAAACTCCTTTGTTTCACTTCAAACCACATTGCTTCCATTTCAGAATACTTGAACTTGCTTATTCACACATAAAATTTGGTTAATGAATACTTTATAAACATAAACAAATACTTTCATTTCCAGATCGATTTAGTGTTAACTTCATATTTCTTTAGGCAGAGCCGGTAAGAGGGCCAAAAGCTTCTGGTTTCATCCTTTCTAGTAAAGGTGAAATAACCAGTAAAAGCCCCTACTGTCTATCTCTGTATAAGAAATATTTTGTTCACACATTTCAGATCATATATTTAACAAATATAATGACAACTTGAGTTTTAAAAACAAAAAATTATATCACAACATGTGATCACATGCCAAATGTAGTTCAACTATCCAAATATACACATGTATACATTGTTTGTAATTCGAAATTTCCATCTAAAGATTCATTTTATATTTAACATTTATAAAATGAAAACTTGAGTTTTAAAAACAAAACATTATATCACAACATGTGATCACATGCTAAATGTAGTTCAACCATCCAAAATATACACATTTTGAAAATGTAATTTGAAATTTCCATCTAGAGATTCATTTTATATTTAACATTTATAAAATGAAAACTTGAGTTTTAAAAGCAAAACATTCTATCACAACATGTTATCACATGGAAAATGTAATTCAACCATCCAAAATATACACATTGTGAAAATGTAATTTGAAATTTCCATCTAGAGATTCATTTTATATTTAACAAATAAAATGACAACTTGAATTTAAAAAAAAAAACATTATATATCACAACATGTGATCACATGCCAAATATAACTATCCAAAATTTAAAATCATTCTTGATAAAAGTAAATGTAGTTTCAAACTATATCCAAACAGTAAAATATGTCCAAAATTTGTATCACATGAACAATAAAACTAAATATATATATATATATATATATATATATATATATATATATATATATATATATATATATATATATATATATATATATATATATAATGTTACAAGTATCAAGTTATATAGAAAAGTAAATATGACTGCATAGATGAGACTATATATAGAAAACTAAATTCAAGACTAGATCTATCAAATAAAATGTTGCACACATGTGCATCATCAGTCAAATACAGATGGATCCAGTGTGTCTGCCAGTAGCATCCTGAGCCTCGTGATATCCTCTGAAGAATGGGGAACCTATACACAATGTGTACAAACATTAAAATTTAATATTTTAAAATTGAATGAGAATGTAGAACTTCATGTAAAAAAACAAAATGAAAAAAAAAAAAAAATCATGCAATCCCTTATGTAGTTCCCTCTCCATTGTCTTTTATTGCTCGTCCATTAAAACATCCTCTACAGTAATATCTTCCACATTGAACTGTACAATATCTATCTCTCTCTATATATATATATATATTCAAATTTCAAATGGAAATGAATATAAACTAATTTTCAATAATATTAAAAGAAAAAGTTAGACAACTTGTTGAAATGGTGTGGATGTTCCTATCTCCATCATACACTCCATCTCTAGAGTTCTTAAAGAATGAAAATCATCTCCAAAAACCTAAAATTCAAAAATTTTAAAACTATAAAATAACTCAAGATCTAGATCTCATTTTATAATAAAAATTTTGAACTTCAATTTATAACTTAAACATATAAGTGGAAAATTGAGTACTTGTGATGGTGGATCGGGCACATCTCCTAAGGGTGGCTCCGAAAGAAAATCTCCAGAAACCTAAAATTCAAAAAATTTAAAACTGTAAAATAACTCAAGATCTAGATGTAAATTTTTAATGGAACTTTTGAACTACAATATATAGCTTAAAAACATATTTAAGTGAAAAATTGTTCATACTTGCGATGGTGGATATGGCACATATCCTAAGGAAGAAGAAGGTACCTCCATCGCAAAAACATCAGATGAAATTAGAATATGTTAACATTTAATTATATACATGTACATGTGTACACAATGATTTATTTTAAAATTATGTCATCATGTTCCGATATATAATAATAGATTAAAATAATTGTACATCATCATGTTCACTTAAAAAATACTAACATGTGCCAACATATCATCTTGATGGTGAGAACCATCTTGATTGTGTGAACCTGAAGCTTCAACCGTGATATTAAAATCTTCTTTCATCAAGCGTGAGAACTGCAAATGGTGTTCACATATATGATACATTTTTGTTAGATTAACATATACAAATAAATGTATGTATATGTATTTATTACAAATTGTACAAGTGTTAAAATAATCACCCTAACCATTAACACATACCGATCCCATGCCCTCTTCCTCATGAATAATTAGGTACTGCCAACCATTGCAACAATTCCTTGCATATGTTCTAATATCTTCAACACTCATGTTGTCAATCTCATCATTTGTATGATACAAAAAATTACCACGTGCATTATCTCGTACTCTTTGTCGATTCAGACAAACATCAATTCCACAAAATCCACTCTGAACATTGTCAATGATGCATCCCTTGCTTCTCGACTAATTTGAGAAGTGGCATCCATCTCTGACTGCAAATTTTCCACATGAAAAGTTAGACTAACCAATGGTGGCTCAGGGCGAGGCAACTAGCATCACGCTTAGCGCCCCTATGGTCGCATAATAAACCTTTCCTATGACCGTATAATTGGGTTTAATTCCCAAAAATATTTCTTCATAAAATATTTTTTCAAAATAGAGAGGAACCTCATCGTTCCATGGTAGTCTTTCATAGGTAGCAAGGTGCCTATCATACAAATGACCAGCTATATCAAGGTGCTTGAAATATGACACCTTTAGCATCTTTCTTTTCGGCGCTTCTTTTAAATTAAACATAGACTTGGCCATTTCTGTTAACTCTTTGTTTAACAACCTCCCATGTATCGGGACACATCATTATTTCCTTTATTTTTCTCATCACTTCCACAAAAGTATTATTGGTTGGCCCAAGCGTTTTGTACACATCTACAAGTCTGCTTAAAGAGTGAGTAACTATTTCTAAGCATTCTCGACTCTCAGTAGGGAGTTTCAAAGACACAAGTTCTTTCTTCAATTTTGAATAAAGATGTTGAAACATTTGTAATGTGCATTGTTGGATGTTTGTTTCCCAAGGTATATTGGAAATGTCAGACTAATAAATCATGGTTGGTGTACAACCTTGTTATTGAATAATGTGTTTTGTCCTACGTATTTTTGGAGAAACATTTTCACCCTCTGCATAAATATAAAAATATGTGAAAAATATGTGAAGTCCTCGCATTTTCATTCTATAAAAATGTGAAGTTCACCAATTTGTGCTTACATGGTGGGAGCACACTTGGTATATAATTTAAAAAAACACATGATCATTAAAAATGACACATTTATAAGTAAAAAACACACACATATCAAAGATATGTTACAATGTACATCAATAAATTTTGAAGGATAGTGTCTCAACACTAATTCATATTTGAGAGATGAATCCTAAATTGGCATTCCCCCATATAATATTAATTCATCTATTAATTCATCTTTGACAGATGAATCTTGAATTGGCATTTCCCCACACAATAGATCACTAGACATCTTATTAACATTCGCACTGTTATCACAAAATATGAACCTGATAGGCTGCTAATCAAGTAGACTCTGAGTAACTATTTCAAACCAGACTTTTAGTTGAGTCTTAGCCTCATTAACCTGAGAGGGCTCTCTCACTAGGTTTAAGATTTTGAATTAAGGATTAGATGGCTAACTCTAGGAATAAATTGGATAAAGTGTATAACTGGTTGAATTACTGATCAACAAAAATATATTGGGCTATGGAGTCAAGGTATGTTTCCAAAAAACATCAAAATTAGCTTATCATGGAAGTCGGGGTATTTGAGAGTTTTTAGATATATCAGCAAAATAGTAATTGAGTGAACAAAACACAGTTTACAAACATATGTAGGAAGTTATAACATATGTTCATACCACTGAAAATAGGTAGATAAGTAAAGCCATAGGAAGATCAAACAATAAAAACTCTTTCTGAATCCTGAGTAGTAAGCCAATATCTGTATTAAGATAAAACCACACAGTCTGCTATAGTGACATAGTTTGCTTGTTAATAAAAATGTCCAACCTTTAGAAATTCGACCTCATGTCTCTTATAGAGTCATAATTACAATCTTGGATTCTCTTATCCATCTTGAAGATAATTCAAATTTCTTAGACTGACACCTATCTGCTTCTAAAATAGACTCATAATTACATCTGACAGATCACTGTCCCTTCAAGAAGTCCTAATACAAATAGGAGTAAAACTTCTTATTATGTCTAGCAACCTTATTTAGAACTTAAATAATATCTCTGACAACTATTCCTCCATATCTTCGACCTTGATGATGCTTGCAATATTGTTATGCTATCATGCTGGTTCATGTCTTATCTTCCCTACAAAACAGGGGACAAGTTTCCTGTAATTTAGCCTTTTCCTTCTTTGATGATCTTCGAACCCTTTTTGCTGGCAATGTTGAATTTTTAAGATAATTGACATGTGTTATTATTTCCATGGAACCATGCCTTTCCACCTGTATAGAAAGCTAAGCCTTTGAAAAAGTATAAGGAGAGATGGTATGGCTGCACTACGAAATGAGCAGCTGTTTTCGTAGAGTAGAATTTGTATCTTTGTAAAAATCTCTCAACCATCCACTTTATTTTTCCTTGAGACATGTAATTTCATTTTTGAACCCTCTCTAACCACCACCAGCAACAGAATTTGAAAACCAAGATTTTTTACCTCACAAAAATTTTACAAAAATGTTCAAAAATGTACCTACAGCAGTTTCGTAGCGTGCTACGAAACTGCTGTGTATATCCTTTTTACACAGTCTTTTCATAATCTTCATATTTTAAGAGTATTTACAGCCTTTTAATGATTTCCTTGATGTTAATAGACCTTAACAATCAAAATAATTCAACTTTGCAATGTCTTCAAAAAGTGATGTCCTTCCCAAAAACAAAATTGTATTAAGGATTTGTCACTTACTTCTCATGTTCTACCTCTATTGTAGCTGACCTTTAGAATTTTTCAATTGAATTTCAAGATCTTCAATCATCCTTTTCAGTGTCCTGTTGGTAGCCCTCAATTTAACATTTATCATCCTCATAAATCTTGCCTCTTTGATTGTAGGGACAGTCCAGGTAAAGTATTGAGCTTCACTGCTGACTGTTTCAATTTTGGAAACTGTTTCGACCTCCAACAGAGCTCTTATTCTATTGAATTTTGTCTTCTAAACAACATTTTTTCTTTCTTTCTTATTAAGCTTAGAAATTTCAAGATTAGCAAGTCTCAACTTTTCTTTATTTCCTTCATAACTACTCTTTTCTCTTTGAGTGTTGAAAAATTTGTTTCTGTCACCTTCAGGCATTGGTGATGAGAGGTCTATGGGCTCCTCATAATCATTTGAAACTTCCCTAGATTTATATAACTCCATATCCAGCCCTGCAACCTTTTTTATTTCCTAGTTAGAGGCCTTCTGGGCTTGAACACAAACTTTGAAATTTCATCATCAAAATCTAGCTTTTTGGAAGATTCGATCTTCTTAGATTTCCCTTCATCCAATCTTATAAAATCTGCCTGAAATAAAGGAGATTCCTCAATATCAATAGCTTGTAAAATATCATTCAAACTACCCTTTAAACCTGGATCTTCTTCTGAAACCACTGTTTTCCCCTTTTCCTTTTCTATTTGACTTCTAGTCAATATTTTATGGGCTGATTTGCTAGTTGACCGTTCCTGTACTATTTCCTTAACTTTAGTTGTCTTATTTTGTGCATGTTTAGGAGTCTCTTGAATGATTACTGATGTTTTTATCTCTGGCTCCTTAACTTTCTTTTTGGGTTTTAATTTGACAAATATTTTTTATTTTGTCTCTACAGGGTCACTGGTTTTTGATGGTGACTTTTCTTTAGTCTTAGGACTAACACTTGTTCCTTGTGTTTCCACCCCAAATCCACACAAAAACAAGAATGCATACCATTCTCTGTTTATTCTCTGAATTTCATGTAAAACTATCAATTTAACTAGACCATGATGGAAAAGTGAAGTTTCACAGTATTGAGCTTTCATTTGCACTTTATCTTCCATCTTAGATAAACTTCGAAACAAGAAAAAGGGAAAATCCGAAGAAATCATTCCAATAAAATGCAAAAAGAGTTTGAAATGATAAGAATACACTTTATGGTATCTTCCCTCACAGGTGACGTACCTTTGAATTTTGTAGAGCAGATTATCATAGGTGTTCTTGATGTAGCTTCTTGGCACTGCTTTAGTTAAATCTGTCTCTTCAAAACCTGGCTTCAGAAAAATTTTACAAGGTTCCATCTCAAACCTGAAATTTTTGAAAAATCTTTATTCTCCCCTTGGAATCTCTATCACTGATGATATAATTTCAAGGGAAATTTTCAAGTTTAAGATACCAACCTTTGTATTCGAACCTGTGAAATGAAGAGAAAACTCTTTTTTCACTTGATTATGACCTCCCTGCAATTTTTCACAGAACTTCCAACATCCTGTCTTCTTGAAGGCCTCCTCAACTGATTTTTCTTTGGTCAGAGCCTCTATGCTTTCAGGCTCTGTCCTTAAACAGTGTCCTGATCTATGATTCTTTCTTTCTTCTGTCATCCTTTCCTTGAATTTCCTGTGTGATTTTTGAAAACCTATAACCAACAACCTCACTTGATTTCAGAGTAAACTGCCTCACTTGATTAGAGACACTGTCTCGCTTGATGAATGAAAGAGAAGCTTTGGTTTCTACTTACCATGAGCTTACCATTCAGAAGAGGGTATGCATCATGTGTCTCTTGCATGATACAATAAAACCAAAACCAGCCCCTTTCAAATTTGAAAATGACATAAGGAAAATGACCCCAAACGAATGTTATGATGGCTATGAATGGTTGCATGTGTGAGAAAAGACTCATGGATGACACCTAATCATGAATGGTTAATGGAATTTTGGTGTATTTGATAACTGACAAGACATGCTACGAATCCCCGATTTCATAGCATGCTAAATGCAATTTTAATGGCAATATGATGCAGAGTGTTGTCCTTGATGGAAACCCACTGAATGAAGATGAAGACATGAGACAGTTGACATGTGTTGTCCTTGATGGCAAACCACCTGATGAAGTTTGTCTTGACCTGATGGACTTGGTAAATTATGTAAATCTGATATGAAATGATGTTTGTTAGCAATATGATGCTGAGTGTTGTCCTTGAATGGCAACCCACTTGATGAAGATGATGACAACTTACTTGATGAAGTTTGGGGCCACAGATCAAGTGTCTCGATGAAATAACCGATGTATCTACAAAGAGTACAGTAGGGCAATGAAGAAAGGAATTCAGCATGTGCTAAATCTATGGTGAAAAGAGTATGTCTCAAGGCATACGCTGATTCTGCCTAGGAGAAGTCAGCGTATGCACGCGGAACAACGTTCCAAGCTCAGCATGGGAAAAAGCTACTTTACAAAGTGCAAAATCAAGGTAACCACCATGGTATTGACCCATTGTATTGCAATGATTCGTCCTGTTGTGTCTATGCCACCATCCAAAGAATGTCACCTGGTAGGTGTGGTTTTGGCTCATGGTATTGAAAAAGGGTAAACCTATATAAAGAGAAGAAATTCATTGTGCAAATCATGAGTGTGGGTGCAAGATGTCTGAGCTTGAATGAATACTTCTCTCCGAAGTAGATCTGAATGGAAAGGGTTACAGTTGAATGATAGATCTGAACGTATGATGCACCAATAATGAAGAAAGGGATCTAGATCTGAAATGTACTTGTATTTGCTAGATCTGTTTATGGAATGATTAGATCTGAGATGAGGTGAACATCTGTCTGAAGTAAAGGGTAAAAATCTGTGTGATGTATCTGTTCTGAAGAATTGCAATGACCTAAATATCTGAAGAACCATACGCTTGTTTGCCGAAGAGGAAGCGCGTATATACGCGGCTTCGCTGAAGAGAAAGCGTGTATGCGCAATGAAATTAGATCTGTAATATGTACAGAAGTATACGCTGGTTTATGTGAACGGAAGCGCGTATATACGCGACATCAGTGAAAGGAAAGCGCGTATGCAAACTAGGGTTTGCTGAAGTCTGTGGTAAGAAATGTCTGATCTGTTCTGCTGGTTTACTGATATCTGACAGTGAGTTATATGTATCAGTTTCATGTTTGACTGTGCTTAAAAGTATGGAGTGGGTCCAGTCTGAAAATATGATGAAACGTGGCCTGCAAGTTGTGTCCTAAAGGAAGCTTTGGATCCAGTGTGAAAATTGATGAAACGTGGTCCATAGAGGTGCTGAGGGTTGTAGCCTTCAGTCAGGGGGTTGTAGCTCCCTTCCAGGTGAGGCCGGTAAACGAGATCGGGGGGTCGTAGCTCCCTTCCAGGAGAGGCTGGTAAACGAGTCAGGGGGTTGGAGCTCCCTTCCAGGAGAGGCTGGTAAACGAGCGCAGGTGGGTGCCTGCGTGCTGGTCAAGTCTGCGCCAGCACATATGTTATAAGATGTTTTCTCTATAATAAAATATTGAAGGCTGAGCAACTGCAGCGGTGGTTTTCTCCCGACTTGGGTTTCCACCTAAAAATCCTGGTGTTCATATGTGATGCTTTGTGTGATGGTTTATTCTGTTGTTACTACACATGTTTACTGTTAACATAACATCAGATGAATGAATAGTGCAAAGAACTAAGTTAATAAATATCTGCATATTTAGATCTCTGCTAATACGCGA